>CM050164.1:10722826-10755326 GCA_027410445.1 Discoglossus pictus | reverse complement strand
TAGTTAGTGAACTTCTATCCAAAAGCAAGGTCTTCACTAACTAAAAACTTCTGTAAAAATAATATGCTCTGTGCTTATATAGAGCCCTATTCAATTGTCCGAATCGCAATTTAATAAGGCTGTATGGGTCCTATCAGTAGAACTGTAAAGGCAAATATCAACACACTACTGTACTTATAATTAAATGAAAGTGATGTTAGGTATTAAAATGAATAGCACAACATTCTCAAGCTCGCAAATCTGCAGTATAAAATACTTTTTTAATGTATAATTTCCATGTTATATTGATCCCGGCAATCAATGTGTGAATATATGTAATGGAAAATAACTAAAATCAGAGGTGCTCATCAGAGACAAACCAACCCTAATAGGTTAGTTCTATGGCAATGTTAGGCCACTCTGAGAGCAACTTCTTTTAGTCACTTGTGCCCTTCACAGAGAGAAATATCCTGTAGTATATCAGTCTGGTCCCACTCAAAAAGGTGACCAAGCCCCGAAATACCAGGCAATTCTATCCTGAACAGGAGAAACAGCAAGCCACAGACGCGTTTTGGCCTTTATGGGCCTCGTCAGTGAAGTGCTGCTGGAACTCGCATGGACTTGAATATCATATTTACTGATTTATTAATATTACATTATTTCTAGAGGGTCCGATCGTAACTCGTACTTGAAACCCGTAAGGGATTGAAATCTAACCTCCATTTTTCAGTGAAGTAATGATGACGATTGGCTCCACACATGCAACGTGCGCAAGAACGGTTTACGGGTTTCAATTGCATGCTTGGCTAAAGTAATAGCTCTGTAACTCCGGCGAATTTCAAGCCACTGGCTTTGCGGGTGTACAGGAGCCGCTACGGGCTTTGTATTTAATATGGCCCATTGTCTGGTAATTTCTGCTTTCCTGCTTTAACCCTACTACTTTCCAGCTGGACTTACCATCTTCCATGAAGATTAATACATCCTTCCACGCCAGTCTTCTCAATCCTTTCACCAGGAATTAGTATGCAGTAGTCCCTACTCCTACTCCTCTTATGTTTCAAGGACAAGAAGAATTTAAGGTACACATAATTTCAGTTTCTATTTACTGTGGAAGAGGATTGAAGTATTTGGTCCATTGGAATGGTTATGGGCCTGAGAAACATTCCTGGGTTTTGTCTTGGGACCTTCATACTCCAACTTTACAGGAAGTCTTCCATAGGAAGCCATCTTTGGGTCATTCTGAGGCTGACTTTAAGGGAATGGGTACTGTCAGGAACCCCCAATAGAAGTATTGAAGTTGTACTGACAACAACAAGGCATGGGGGCCAAGAAGTAGAAGAATCAATATTTTACTAAAACCAATCATTAAAAGTCACAGGTAAAGAAATAATTCATTGTGAAAAGCAAGTTGGATTTAGAGGAAAATAAATGATCAGCAGAGGGGGTCATGTCACTATAAAGATCCCACTCACATAGACAGGCTGGTAACTTTTAGCATGGGGGCAATCTCACATTGCAGATCAGTTTAACATATGATTTTAGATCTAGAGTTAAACACACACTATTAATATGAGATGTCAAATTGCAAATTATTTATTATAATGTTTAATCTAATAAGAAAAACAACTTTAATGGGATAAGATTCATCCTTTCACTGACAAAGTATTTTTTAACTCTTTTCTTACTCATGCAAAAAATCCAAACTAAGGTTACAGTCCAGTGAAGTGTCTGTATTAAATGGATTTGGGAGGTTTTCAGATTTCACTAGGAATATAACATACCTCTGTATCTATTAACTTTTATGTATTTTGTTTTTATCAAGGAGTGCCTAAAACCATACCAATTGTATCTGCCTGTGTCAGCCCACTGCAGCTTATGAAGACACGGACTGTGAAGTGCAGTGTTTCAAATTAGCCAATCAGTGATCGTTTCTCAATAGCATGTTGCAGAATGTTTACTGTTGGATTGTCACCGATTGATTAGTATGAGACACAGCAGAGTCTGAGTCTTCAGGTACTAATTATTAAGCTTTCTCAATAAAATAAATTACATAAAAGTCAAAAGATACATAGGTGTATTATATTCAGAGAGAAATACAGAAACCTCCATATACCATATACCAAAGATTTATTGCCATGACCAAAAATAGTGTTGCCAAAGCATATAGGATATGGAATACATGGGGTGTAATGGGTTTTGTGGAAATATTAGGTATGTAGGAAATACAGGGAACAGAGATGACTATTTTGTGCAGCCTGGAGTCCTGACAATGTCATATTCTACTACTAGTTTTCAGCTCTGTCTTAGACACCACATCTACAGAAAGAAGGAATACTACAATACTGCACATGCTCCGAGGTCAAATGTAAGAGAAAGAAGTAGATAGAGATCTTAAGGGGACATAGAAAAAAAATATTATGTTTATATATTTAAAAGCGCAGCTTTAAACATTAGCAGAGCAGGGATTTACATGAAAAATATTAAGTAAAACATGTTTAACTTAATTGAAAGTAACATGAAGTGCCCAAAGCATAAGCTGGGTTGTATTTAAATATCTGGAGCCCACAAACTGCTTAGCTAACCCCTGGGTGAAAGAGCCATGTTCATCTTTATTCTCTGCCACCCTGTTGCTCCACCAGCACATATATCACATATAATAATTGTCGTAATTTCGAGTTTGTCGGTAACGTTATGTTAAAAGTTATGGGTTGCTCATGCGCCGAAGGCGCTCATCACAAGGCTTGAAAGTCATGGGTTTGCCAGGGGCTGCGATGTGCGCTCATCGCTAGGCCCGTACGTGACTGGCTTGGCTCCCAAAAAAATTATGGGTTTAACAGCTGTCATTTATTCAAGCCTGTAACTCAAAAGCTGTTCGGGGCCACCAAAAAAAGCAAATTGATTAGAAAATTAGCTTACAACCTCACACACAGCACAGGGGGAGAGGCGGGAAGGTTGCATGCTAATTTGCTATTTAATTAGCGTTTTTGGGAGGTCTCAGAACATCTAAGTGATAAAAATGGCGGCCATAAATGATCAATGATCAATAAGTACAAAGTAAGGTTTTGTTCCCACCACGCTAGCACAACTCTGTGCCATTACGCACTAGGGATCTCATATTTCAAGATGTATAGACGAGGAACGGCACCGTGCATGTATGTTTATCTATATCCACCAAAATTCATTCCTTATAGGTCTCCCATAGCCCGTTCACTCACGCTATTTAGCATTACACATTGATCTATATTGTTTTAATATGTTTGTGTCTATATTATAAATATATTTTTTATATACATCTGTAACGGAGTTGGAACACGAATCCAATATCTCCGCTGGTATACGGTAAAATACCCAAAAAGCATACAGTCTCACCATTCCCAACCTCCCATATTCGACAACACTCAATTGGGAGTCAAATAATACTGTCTTTATTTTGTTATGCAGAAATATATATACACATCTCTTCCTACAGGCAATACACATCCCCAATAGTTGGCCACACAATACACATAGAGAGACAATAGGTGTGGTCACACCTCCCTGAGGCTACCTGGCTACTTTGATACAATCAGACATTGATCAGAATATACTTCTTTGTTCTTATGTCTGATAATGAAAACACTTTATACAATAGACTTCCTTATCTTATGAGGAGTCTCTGTAATAGGATTATCTATTATGCCAAGGTCTGCAATAGTCTGGGCTAATATTCTGCAGAGCATAAACCAACATACATACAGTATAACAGTAGGATCATATTTTAACCATAATAATTAAATAACCATAAAACAGGGTAAAACAGTGATGGGTTCCGTTACACACCGTTACAACATCTATTTTAAATCCTGTATGTATCATACTAAGGATCATGTATTCTTATGTATACTCCTGTTTAATCTCCTATTATCGGACTATTGTCACTGAGGAAGCTGCTAAGTACAGCATCAAAACACGTCTGAAACTTCATTTTATTTTTATTTTGTTTTATTGTTCTTAATAATGGATTTTACTAGCTGGAATTTAATCGGAATCTTATCACTAAAAACAATTTATTTATAAAAAAAAGTATTTGTGCTTTGAAACACCGCACCACGCAAGTGATATCAGGCCAGGCGGGAAAGTTTACCACAAAGCATCAGCACATCATGCTTACACAGTACCAACCGGAAATCTACAACACCGTATACGGCATATGTCTTAGTACCAACATATATTGGACACCAGCCGGGATTGTGATACTAGATACACTCAAGCTTGTGCGCTCTACAGTATTTTCCCTTCACAACTCTCTTGAAAAAAGATAAATACCCCATTTTGAAGAGCTAGAAATAATCAGCATGTTATTAGAGTTAAAATTAATTAAATGATTTAATAATTAATTTCCTGAACTAGGAGAACAATTTGAATACACAGGAAGATTATATCTGCACAATGGAAATGTGGCATATACAACTTTGCAATAGTCTCATTAGCTTTAATGGAATGCTCATTAATGTACTAGGACACAATCTGTTGTAGGCTCAGTGAAGAAAATGGAAGCCAGCGATAAAGAATAAGTGACAAATGTAAAGCATGTGCTTATTTGTTTTATTTTCTAACAGAATTGGGCCCAATATCAACTTTCGTTATTCAAACTTGACCACATGGATCCTTGTTTTAGCTTGAAAGTTGGGAATTTTAAGCATAATGTTTTGAAATCTCCCTCTCTCTAAGTTTCCTTATCTAGGGCCATTAAATAACTCTCAAAGTGTGGGGTGTTAATAAAGAACAGCATGTCCGACTGGATAGAGATAAAAGCAACAGTTTATATAGTTAGTCATATTCATATTTATACCATCGGGCATGCTCCTCTTCCTTACCAACCCCCTTTGTGAGAGATCCTGTATAGAGAACATTTCGCTTACAAGCACAATTGTCTAACACTGGATTATGAATGTACCCGATAGAGGAGAATCAGTAGGGTATGAAAATATTTTTGCATGAAAAAAATCCAAATATAAACATTAATAAAACTTACCTTAAAGTTTGCAAATTTCTTCAGATGATTTTGGGAAGGAATGCCCCTGAAAAGACAATCTAAATTAGCATAAAATAATTCACTGTGGCCAATCAGAGGCAGCTACAATATTTTTTTAATGTCTAGGGAATTAGCCTCTGCTGCAATGCATCATGGGATGTATAGTCTTTTGTTCCCAGCACAAGTAAGAAGATCAGGCAATGCTGCTCGGGATCTCTGCATTACACTGCTGATCTCTTGATGGTTAACAAAGGGTTGAAAACGTACTTGAATGCAGTGTTTCTATTGGTTACTGCCAGGTGCCTATGTAAGCACATCTGGGGGTGTGGAAACCAATTTTGTTTAACTAAAATAAATCTGTATGTGTATAAAATGACTGAATCGAATTAGAATGTAATTAGTATATTAGATACAGTTACAAGCAGCAAAACTGCCATATACCTTTTAGAACAACCGACTGTAAATATATTTATTTGTATGAGTACTTTTCATTTGTATAGTAACTGGGACTTTTGCTGTGTCACTTTAAGCCTTTAGTATAACACTTTGTACAAGTGCCAAGAAAAGGACTAATAATAATCTTGAGTCACAACCATCTCTGTGCCACTTTTTTCCGTTGAGTCAGAATCTGACTCGTTGTTTGTAGCCGAATGTGTCTTTTTAGGCTGCAATATGTTTTACAATAATGAAGACTATTGCAGCAGACACGTGATGCCAGTAGCGGTGTAAGATTGGCAATAACATGTTATATAGAGCCAAAGTAAATAAACACCAGTGCTCAGTTGTTGTGCTCTACAGCTACATCTTTGTGTATGGGTGTCTAAGAGAGGTAGACATGAAGAGCGAGACAGGGACATACAATGAGACATAGTGTAAAAGTCATAAAGAAAGCAAGAGAGGGACAACACAAAATCGTTGAAAAAGTAAAGCCATAAAGTAAGGTACTGTAACAAAGGGAAATTCAAAGTATTTTATCGATGTTGCATATAAAAAAGGGTACTTGATACTGGATCAATTTGTTTTCTCTTTTTTTTTTCAGATGATGCTCTCAGAGCATAAAAAAACTGATTCATATGTTGTTCCTGTCAGCCAATGAGCAGTAAGATAGATTTAGGAGCCATACTCGCCTGCTAATGAAATGTACAGATGGTCATATGCTCTGTGAATTTCCTGTTCATTGTTCATATTTAAAGCATGCTCCTTAAAGTACATCAAAACATAATTGTGTCCCATATCCCTTTAATATTGTTTTTCACTGAAATAGCACTCCACACAAATTATATTTCAGTTAGTAAAATTAATATATTACATAATTTAAAAAACATAATTTAGAGCAGGCAACTGAAACATTCAATGGCTGCTCAGAGCTCTGATTCAGAGATACCCAAAATGACACAGAGAAAGACACAGGAAGTGGTGTGTTTAGGCTTAGGCCTTTGAGGCTCAGGCCTAGGGCAGTGCATTTTCAGGGGACAATACAGAAATGCCTATTTATAGGGACATTTTTATCTGTACGTGTCTCTAACACTTCTTATACATACTGTAAATACTCATAAACCTCTGATTTGGGGTATAGCAAGGGGAATGGAGGATAATAACTGGGGTGTGAGGATGCGTAAGTCTGAATAGCTCTAGGGCAAATTAAAATATACCCAACAAACAGGGTTAACACCCAATTAACCCCTTGGGTGATAACTCTGCTCACTTATGATGCAGAGGATGACTCTCCTCCACATCTAGTTCCTGTCAGTGCTAAGTGGGACAGGATGAGAGACCTCCGGTAGGAGCTGATAGAGCATAGTGACATCATAATGACATCACAACGTTCATGGCCACACACAGGAACTGACACTTTGCTCTCAGTTTAAGGGATCTTAAAAAGCCTCTGCCTCACCCCTTATATAATGAAGATTGGCAGTGGATCCTTCTTGGAAAAGAGGAGAGTCTCCTCATTCATATGGGGGTCTTATGCCCATCTAAACATCAGGAGATTGCCATAAAAAAACATTACAGCCTCTATCTCTCCTCCACAGATAATAATGTGATTCTTCATTTAAAAAATGAGAGTCCTCTTTTTAGATTAAGTAACCTCATGTATGTACAGGGCCTTGCAAAAGTATTCACCCCCCTTGACTTTTTACCTATTTTGTTACATTACAGCCTTAAGTTCAATGTTTTGTTAATCTGAATTTTATGTGATGGATCAGAACACAATAGTCTAAGTTGGTGAAGTGAAATGAGAAAAATATATACATAAAGCAATTTTTTAGAAATAGAAAACAGAAAATTGGTATGTGCGTATGTATTCACCCCCTTTGTTATGAAGCCCATAAAAAGCTCTGGTGCAACCAATTACCTTCAGAAGTCACATAATTAGTGAAATGATGTCCACCTGTGTGCAAGTGTCACATGATCTGTCATTACATATACACACCTTTTTTGAAAGGTCCCAGAGGCTGCAACACCTAAGCAAGAGGCACCACTAACCAAACACTGCCATTAAGACCAAGGACCTCTCCAAACAAGTAAGGGACAATGTTGTTCAGAAGTACAAGTCTGGGTTAGGTTATAAAAAAATATCCAAATCTTTGATGATCCCCAGGAGAACCATCAAATCTATCATAACCAAATGGAAAGAACATGGCACAACAGCAAACCTGCCAAGAGACGTCCGCCCACCAAAACTCACGGACCAGGGAAGGAGGGCATTAATCAGCGAGGCAGCACAGAGGCCTAAGGTAACCCTGGAGGAGCTGCAGAGTTCCATAGCAGAGACTGGAGTATCTGTACATAAGCCGTATGCTCCATAGAGTTGGGCTTTATGGCAGAGTGGCCGGAAGAAAGCCATTACTTTCAGAAAAAACAAAATGCCACGTTTCGAGTTTGCGAAAAGGCATGTGGGAGACTCCCAAAATGTATGGAGGAAGGTGCTCTGGTCTGACAAGACTAAAATTGAACTTTTCGGACTTCAAAGAAAACGCTATGTCTGGTGCAAACCCAACACATCACATCACCCAAAGAGTGATTTCTCACTACTTAGGTTTCACATCTCCAATTGTTATGTTATCCTAAGGAGCAATTGCTTCATACTTTAGTGAATACGCTCCACAGAATAGCAGACAGGTCTTGCCTCACTAGTGAGAAAGATCACACCTAGGTCAATATAACCGTTTGCTTTAGAGTCATTCCAAGTATAACTGGTATATTGTGTATTTGTTTCATAAAACGTTCTTTCCAAATGCTTATTATAAATGTACTAGCGTCTTGCCCGTCAAAAATGACGGGGCAATAAAAAAGTGTTGAAATGCTGTTTGTCACACAATGTGAGTGTACTGGGTGCCTCAACTATATAGACCCCTATAGCACACTATTGAACCCATGTAATAACACTATAAGTGCCATGAGGGTCATCCAGGACCCTCATGACACAAAGTGTAAGCACTACACTATTTTAACCTGGTCTCTTATGGGTGTCTGTACAGACCCTCATAAGCCTCTATTTAACCCCATTAGTCTCATAAGGGTATATAAAAACCCTCATGGGACAGTTAGAAGCCTACGATTAACCCTATAAGTGCTATGAGGGTCCTTCAGGACCCTCATGACACTAATCACAAAATCTACACTGGACTATACCCCCCAATAAACCATTAAATCTAAACTACCCCCCCTCTACACTAATCTATTAACACCTACACTACCGATATACACAACCTACCCGCTAATAAAAACCCCACCCCACTAATTACAGAAAATAATAAAATCTAACTCACAAAAATAATAAAACTTAAGACACATAAAATAAGAAAGCCTAATTCACAAAAAATAAAAAAGCTACATTACAAAAAATAAAAAAATCTACATTACAAAAAAAAAAGCTACATTACAAAAAATTAAAAAAGGTACGTTACAATCCCCCCCCACTACAGAAAATAAAAAACTATTACACACCTGAAAAGAAAATACATACAATATATACATTACAATAAAATACAAATCAATTAAATACAATAGCCCTATCTAAAATACATACATACCCCACTCTGTAAAATACAATACCCCTATGTAAAATACATACATACCACCTAAAATACATTACATCCTATCTAAAATACATATACACCCCTCTATCTAAAATACATTAAATCCTATGTAAAATACATACATACCCCTCTATGTAAAATACAATAAATCCTATCTACATACACAAACCCTAAATCTAACCTAAAATAGAATAATTAAGACCACTTACCTTTGCAGATGTCCCTTCAGATCGGCCCCATAGGGAAAAAAAATGAGTACAACACATTACATACAATAAATAAACATTCTAAATATTGTAAATATTCTACTCACCTTTCCAGCATGTCCCCATCCTTCTTATTTTCTTCTCCCACGCATCCCCTGTTAAAAATAAACAGTAGATTTGTACAACATATAAACACAAAATAATATACAATAAATATAATATACATTGAACTTACCTCCCCGCGATGTCCCCGTGCTCCTCCTCTTCTGACCTGGCTGGGCCCTGGAAGAATCCGCGCTCTAAAAAAATAAAAATAAAAAACTAACGGAACGCCGCACTCGCAGAGCTCCACAACGCTAATGAGGCCCCTGGAGCCTTTTCCGGAAGAAAATTTGCAATGGCACCTTCTGATTGGCTGGAAACGCTGTCAATCAAATTTCAGCCAATCAGAAGGTGCCAAAGTGTGAGCCAATCAGAATGGGATACACCCCCATATCCTATTATGATTGGCTAATTCACCTGTCAATCATTTTTTAAACTAATCAGAAGGCACTATACCCTTCAGCCAATCACAATGGGATACACTCCCACAGAGTGATTGGCTGAAGGCATCTGTGCCTTCTGATTGGCTGTTGGTTTAAAAAAGATTGACAGGTGTATTAGCCAATCAGAATGGGATATGGGGGCTCACACCTTGGCTCCTTCTGATTGGCTGAAATTTGATTGACAGTGTTTTCAGCCAATCAGAGGGTGCCATTGTCAATTTTCTTCCAGAAAAGGCTCTAGGAGGCTCATTAGCGTGGGGGAGGTCCGCAAGTGCAGACCTCCGTTCTTTTTTGTTATTGTTTTTTTTTTAGAGCGCGGATTGGCTTTAAAAATATAGGACGTAATCAGTCTGCTGTGAGAAGTTTAGACTAATTTGCAGATCACAGACTGGCCAAATGGCTAATTGTAAAGTTAAGGTGTCTATGTCTTCTCAGGAAAACCAAAAAATTAATACACTTAATTGTTGTAGTGTCAGGTAGTAAATAAACATATACATTTGCAGAGAATATAGCAAATTGATTGAAGTAGAACTTACAGAATATTAATACATAAAAGTGTTAGATAGACAAACACAAGAAAAATGACCCTTAGAACACTTATTTTGCAATGCCCAATCATTTAAAATATACTGCATTTTTTTACGTAAAAAATTATCAAGTAACAAGGACAATGGTAAAGAGACTAAACATGAGTCCCATATGCCCTCAAATGCCATCTGTGACATTATTTATATATTACTTGCGACTTGCTCGTCAAAAATGACGGCAATAAAATATTAAGCCTGGCAATGCTATTTGCCACACAATCTGAGCACCTTCTGCACTCATCGTAAGCCCTGCGCTGAGCGCCTTTGGTGCTCATCGCGTGGCTCGCAAGGAGTGCCATCAGCGCTCCTTACGAGCCTCTCCCACCGTGTACTTTATAGGGCTGAAGGAGCTCACCGCGAGCCCTGCAATAAGCTGCTTTGCCTTGGCAACCCGCAAGCTTCATGCTTCACAATGATCACCTTCGGCGCTCATTGCGAGCCCCTCCCCACTCTCTGACCCTGTATCTATTTACCCCTCTCTCCCTCCCCCTCCTCTCCCTGCCCTGTGTCTTTTGTTTTTCCTTATTCCCCCTCCATGTCTCTTTTCCTCGGTCTCTCAGCCCTGTGTCTCTTTCAGTTTAGCGTGGCTTGCGATGAGTGCCGTTGCTTGCATTGTTAGGCTAAGTGTTACTGGCATGCCTTGCGATCAGCGGCAAAGTGCTACAGGTTTCGGCTGTGATCGCGGCCATCGACACGAGCGCCTTCTGTGCTCATGTCTAGGCTGTTCTAAAGCCTTTGGCGCTCGTTGCAGTCTAAGTTCTAGGGGCCTCACGAGGCCTGCAATTTGTAACATTGCGTGAAGACAACTATAATATGTGATTACTACCAATTAAGTATAATAGACGTAATGGGGATCATCTATTTAAAATTATGGCAGCACCGCCTATAGAACAGGGTAACGGACTAGTAACTCCCAAGGAAAATACTCCTCAAATATTTATTTCCCCTCGATATAATGCAAAACTAAACCTTATATTGGACTGTATGATTATTGTGACTTGTCCTTCCATCTGCCTGCTGTTTGCTCCATTTTGTTATCTTTACCAATGCAACTACCGGCGCTGAGCTGCTCACAGCCCACTCCGACAGTCCGTCAATAATGACGTCATAGACTGGCACACACGCCCTGACAGTCTCTCAGTAATAACGTGATAGAATGGCACATACTCCCTGACAGTCTCTCACTAAAGACGTCATAGACCACCACACACTCCCTGACAGTCTCTCACTAATGACGTCATAGAATGGCACACACTCCCTGACAGTCTCTCACTAATGACGTCATAGATCGCCACACACTGCCTGACAGTCTCTCACTAATGACGTCATAGATCGCCACACACTGCCTGACAGTCTCTCACTAATGATGTCATAGAATGGCACGCACTCCCTGACAGTCTCTCACTAATGATGTCATAGAATGGCAGGCACTCCCTGACAGTCTCTCACTAATGACGTCATAGAATGGCGCACTCTTCCTGATTGTCTCTCACTAATGATGTCACAGAATAGCACGCACTCCCTGACAGTCTCTCCCTAATAGAATGGCACCAATCTGCATTTTCAATCACGAGATTGGTCGCTTTACTATTGTCTTTTAACTTAATAGAATAAAGGATATATTTTAAATGATAGAGAATTGCAAATGAAGTGTTCTAAGGGTCACATTTCTTGTATTTGTTCCAACCTTCAATAATTAGGTTTGCAACACGGATTAGATATAAGAAAAAATGTCATCATATGGAGGCAAATTAAAGGTCTATTTCAGGTACGATCAGAGATGAAATTCAGGTGAAGCAGGGGTGGCGCTATCACTGGTACAACGCTTACTTCCATGGGGTCCTCTGTCCCTCTCAAATTACATGGAGCCACTTTTGGCCCCTTCCAATCCTCCTGTGACCTCCTATGTCACACTATAGCCTCCTTCTTTCCAGGCACCCATGGACCCTTTGGGCTACCTGCAGCCCCCACTCCTCTATGGCTCTTCTGGACTGGTGATGCTCCCCTTTCCTCTTCTCTCTCTGGCCTCCTCCTCTCTCCCCTTTTCTCTCCTCTTACACTCTTTCCTCTCCTGTCTCTCCCCACCCTCTTTCTCCCTTTTTTCTCCACCACTACATGTTCTCTGTCTCTCTTTATTATATCCTCCTCTCCTCTCCTGTCTCTACCCCTCCTTCTTTCTGTTTAGTACGAGATTTAGTACAAAAAGACACCAATTGAGTAGCAAATTAGCTTACGGGCTCCATGACGGGTGCTCGTAACCTACAACTGCGACCAACCTCAATATACACTGATATATATATATATATATATATATATATATATATATATATATATATATATATATATATATATATATACTGGAGAATTGCCCGTCAAAAAATGACGGCAATGAAATTGTAAGGTAGCTAATGGTGTTTGGTGTATAATAATGAAATATATAATACATTAATAAATGAATATACTTTACCTATTTTGAAGCATTGTGTTGAAGAGCTGGCAATCTGTTTTGATGTTGCTGCAGCATTAGTGGTGTGGAGCTGCTGTGTAAGCGTGCTGAATGTGTGCAGTGTAATAGTGTGCGTTATTTGTGGTATGCGTCTTTGCGGATTATCCGTCGGTGCTTCGTGGTGTTTTGCAAGTGTGTTGTGGTGTTTTACGTGTTGAGAGTGCTGTAGCCTCGTTTTCGTTTTTTTCGTCAGCCATTTTTTTCTCGCTTAGCGATTGTATTAGTGTCTAAACTCTTTTATTTTTATTTAAATGAAGGTGTAACTTGGTTTTTTGAGGTGCTGGATGGTTCCTCTTGCTGTAGGTAATCTTTTTATGTGTGTGTTGTGTGTATTTATTGTGTTTTAAATGTTTGTATGTCGGCGTCTGGCGTCCGATGTTTGCGAGGTCGTAATGTCTGGTAACGTGTCTCGTATGGTGTTTGCGTGTGTAGCCTAGTTTTCGTTTTGTTCGGCGGCCATTTTTTCTCTCGCTTAGCCAATTTTTTAGTGTCTAAACTCTTTTATTTTGAGTGAAATGAAGGTGTAAGTTGCATTTTTGAGGTCCTGGGTGCTCCCTCTTGGTGTAGGTAAGTTTTTTATGTATGTGCTGTGTGTATGTATTGTGTTTTGAATTTTGTAATGATCGCGAGTTGCATACGAATGTTGCGAGGCCGTAATGTGTGTGAACGTGTGTCGTATGTTGTTTGCGTTGCTCGTAAAATCTAGCAAGTGTCGTAATTTGTGTGTCGTGTTATTTGCGTTGTGTCGTGAAGTTTGCGAGGGTCGCAGTTGCTGGCATAGAGCGCCTTCGGCCCTCCATGCCAGCAACTGAGGCCCTCGCCCAGTGCCCTCGCTATGCGAGCCCGCAACCGTTAGCAACAACTCGCATGCTCACAACTATATATGTGATATATCTAAATACTGCTAAGTAACATGTTATTTAATGATGTGGCTGTATATTTTAGCATATAGCAATCCCATATGAAATACTCCAGCTTTATTGGGGGTTGTATCAACAGTTTTTACTTTCTCCTAAACTATAATTTTATGAGAGAGAGACAAACATAGAGGTAGAGATACATTGTAAAAATAGGCAATAAGAAATGGATACAAACTTAGGGAAAAAAACAGATCCAGATAGAAGATAAGATGGCTGTCCACACTATATCATAATCAACTATAATAGTTGTGGTAATTGCGAGTTGTTAATAGTTGCGACAATTGGCAATTACCAGAACTATCTAACTTGCAAGTTGCGAGTTGTGTACGCGTGACCCGCATGCGCATTGCGCCAGGGTGTGTGCATGCGCAATGCACTGCGTTAGCCGCGCATTATGCCGGGGGAGCGCATGCGCATTGTGCCTTGACTGTCTACAGACTCAGCATGGGGGGCTACGGGGGAAATACCTCCTGCTGGACTGCCCGGGGCAGGTGGAGCTGTACACACATCACCCCGCCCTACCCGACATACTGAGACAGCTCGGGGCCTGGGGGCTGCGGGTAAGACCACGGGGAGCCATGACAGGGAGAGAGTGGGGAAGGCATTTGAAACGCATATGCGCATTGCGCACCGGGAGGGAGAGGGGGAGAAAGGAGACACAGGGGAGAGAGAAGGGGGGGAAGACACAGGGGAGGGAGAGGGGGAAGAAAAATAGGGTAAGGAAGGGGAAAGAGACATAGGGGAGGGGGAAAGGAGACACAGGGGAGGGAGATGGTGGAAAGGAGACACAAGGGAGGGAGAAGAGGGTAGAAACACAGGGGGCAAGAGACACAGGGGAGGGAGAGGGGGAAGAGAGGGGGGGAAGACGGGGAAGAAAGGGGGGAAGAGACACAGGGGATGGAGAGGATCATGCTGTCATTTTTGACGGACAAGTCGCTAGTTACTTATAAAAGTCAACATATTAAAGAGTTTATTTTTGCTTTCTAAATACAATTTGCCCATTATCAATTCTAGCTCTTTAAAACATCACACTCTATAAACATGGGACTAATGTATTTGTTTAATTATAACAATGTCACTCTCACTCTCACTCTCTTGCTATCCCTCTCTCTTCTCTCAGTTTCTACCTAGAAATCACAGCATATATTTTATATGAATACAACATTCGAATGAGGATGTTTGGGCATCCATTAAAAGTAGATAAATAATATCAGTTGTTTCTAGACAGAGCTACATGTCAAACTAATTTATTTTAGCAAATTAACTATATAAATATATTATTCATATTCATATTTTTACATTGTAAAATTAAAACATATGAGACAGATGTCTAAGTTTCGGTTAAATGCTAAAATGTATAATCCCTCTGAATGTGGTAAATTAATATATTTCACAGCATTCTACTAAATATAGTATTATGGTAGTTCACTGGAAGCTAACAAAATTAACATATTAAATTTAACTTATCATCTATTTTGCTCTCACTCTAAGATTACATGTTGAGTCCAACCTTAACCAGTGCAATATATACATTTTTTGAGGGGAAGTTCATGTTCTTTTGCCAGCTGCTGGCTGTCAGCAGAGATTACATGAAACAGCTGTCAGAGCACAGAACAAAAAACAAACAAACAATCTGGGCATAATTGAACTAGAGGCGTCTTTGGCTTGGTATATTGGTTCTTGGGCTTCTGAATTATATGTGTTTGACCCAGGTTGTCTAAATTCCTAAAACTGGATTGTTACTTGTTACTCTTTGCCTGCATTTACTTTTGGACTGTCTAATTGTGTTTTTTTGTCCCTATTTGATGCATTTGCTCTTGGTTGTCCTTGTCATTAGTTTCCACCATTTGGTGTGACATTGAGGATTTTCGGTAGGGTTTCAATAGATTAACAAAATCGGTGTCTTCACTACACTCTGATCCCAGGGAAACCATATAAGAAGCTTGACAATACTGAAGACATGCTTAGGTCAGATCACACATTGTCATAAGGTTCAATCTCCCGCAATACTCTTATCAGTATCATCAGTTTCTTAGTATTGTAAATTCTTGATAAATTCTAATCTATCTATCTATCTATCTATCACTGGCATTTCCTGCTATGCTATAGAATGGATATAGTAAATACATGAGAATTAGATTGAAACAGTGCAACATCAAAAGAGATGAGGTCCCTGCTCACGGGAGCTTAAATACCCCCTTCCAACTATGTAGAGTTTAGGCAGAAGAGCTATCCTCCTTACATGAAGCTAGATATGCTGGGCTGGGGAGCCATTTTCCCCCTCATTAACAGGTAATTGCTTTTGTTAATGAAAATGAGATTCTGTTACCATGACAACAGAAGAAGGCCTTCATTAATTTCCACCATTTAATAGCACTTCTATAAGCCATTACAATGCAATCACTGGCACGGTGACGCACTCAGAAATTTGGTGACCAGAGGATAACATAGCAGAAGACTAGTCAACTACTCTACCTCATATACCATATACAGAGTATGAGGAGAGATGAGGCACAACTGCATAGTAATTACACCATCTGACTACTAGCGAAAGTAATAATGTATATTAATGTTTCATAAAATAAAACCTTTGGTATTAAAACCACCATTAACTTAAATTCATCGTCACTTTGGTCCTAGCCGGGTCAAAATCGTTAAACATATCATTGCCTTGAATGGACATGAAAGGTTCCCTGTTTTTAATATAAAAATAAACAACCTAAGCGTTTGTTTACAGATCTAAACATCATTTTATTAACAAGTGCTTAAAAGCTCTGTTTTTACTCACTGAAACCTTCCAAATAGTCTCTGCAAAGGTCATGCACACAGTGTTGCTAGAGATTCAAATGACACTGTGTTTCTGAAGGTTGTCTGTGTTTATGTGATTTTCTGATGTCATGATTTATGACCACATGACATGGCCAATGACATCAATTGCGATATCCCTCATGATATGTAATGTGATATAAATTCCATCATGGCGTTACTGATGACATAACATTCAATGCCCTATGATATCACTGATCTGTTACTAATACTTTTGAGGGCTTCTTTAATCTGAGAATTTTTGATATAAGCAATGTCATTAATATACTTGTTTTTCAAAGGTCAGATAATTAGAGTGAATATAGTGGTACCTCGGCACTCGTCTACCTCAAAACTAGTCAAATTTGGTATTCAGCGCATTTCGGAATGGAAAAAATGCCTCAGCACGTGTTTCCTTAGTACTTGTTGCACTTGCTAAGACGTGTATGAGTCAAATTACATTACTCCTTATGGGAACTTTGGTACTTGTTTTCTGGAACCAATTAACGATGAGTATCAAGATACCACTGTATATAGTTTTATCTGTAATTATGAAGCATCATATTAAAATGCATGACTGAATGATTCAGGAAATGTGGTAGTGATAAAAGATCATCTGTTTGCAGGTAGAAGTGCGTGATAACATTACTGCAGTACCAATACAAATTATCTGCAGTAATATATTCTATGTTTTACCTAACAACTTGTCTTTTGAATGTTTTCATAGTGAATGTGCTAGCATAAAGCTTCCGTTGGCATATTGGATAGAAATCACTAAAACAATTAGATTTGATTTTTTTTATATTTCTGTTTAATATTTATTAAAGCTTCCTACAGACAAAATTGTCATCCATGTTAATACATAAAAATGCTCATAATACATATAAATTATGCATGCAAGGTACATAGATTATAATATATTAAACAATTATATATTAAGGTCAAGTTGAGAGGCAAAGTGGAGGATGGAGTTTGTGGTGTCCATAGGAGTATCCACAGTGGAGGAGGTTTCTGGGGGAAGAAGGGAGATGAGCCCGAGGTGTCAGGGTCAGCCCAGGGCGATCCTCGTCCCTGTACACAGTCATGGAGTCCCCAATTTACTGTCCTCCTGAACGACATACATGACTCTATGGAGACCGAGAGGCTAAAGCTGGTTAGAAGGCAAAGATGTGGAGAGATGTGACAGCACAAATTTGTGCTGTGGGAGTTCACATCAGTAATATGAAGAGTGTGAAACACCACTATGATGACTTCCAGGGCATATTCAAGAGGACAATGGCTGAGGAAGCTGCCAGCAAAAGAATCAGAAGTAACGATCCCCCAGCACTGGTGGAATAGAACGCAGGGGAGGAACTCTTGAGGGGTAGAATGTCCCTAGCCTCCAAGTCATACCAAGTCATACCTGACTTACTGAACAAGGATAGGCCTGAGACCCTGCAAGGCCCTGGAGGGCCACACACAAGCCTGGATTTGTAGATATCATTTCTGTGCACAGAAGAGTCAATCAAGATGACTGAAGAAGTGATTGACTCACCTGTGCACAGCAGGGATATCATGTCCCTCCGTGACCCAACTTGCCCACCCCTGCTGCAAGGTACTTACATGCACCACCATACCACACCACCATCAATCCTATTCACAAAACTTACAATCCTACTAACCGATATGGACTACATGACATAGCAATGAATCTTTAACTCAGTTACTATCACATATAGAATTGTCAGTGTGGGGAATGCTTACGCTAAGCGTGGGGCTCGTGATGATAGCTGAAAGTGCTCAGAGGAGCAAAAGCCTAACATTGTATTGCAAACAGCATTGCCAGCCTTACAATTTTATTCCCGTCATTTTTGATGGGCAAGAAGCTAGTATAAATATAATAAATACATTCTAGTTAATGGCCATGGCAACAATATAAAATAAACAGGACATATATTTATAATGAGACAAGTCCATGATTTTACATACTTCTGAAGCCAAACCATGGATACACCAGCAAGATAACAGTCTAGATTTTGTACATCCCCACACCCATGGCAACATAGTTCACAGATATTGATATAGTCAAGATATTTCCTAATCATTGTGTCATTAATGATTTTGGGACTCCCCTGAACCCCAAAAACAACACTGCTATTTTGGACTCATGGCACATTGGGTTACTAATATCCAAGGTTATTAAAATGGACACGAGACTTGTTTAAGCACTGTTTTTATGTGTTGGGGTTGCTATATGATGTTATGTGCACTGTAATAATTGTATTTTAGCTGTAAACTAACAGAGATACACTTTCTGCCATATTGTGTTAGTGGGGCAGCAAAAGGGTTAAACCCAAGGTTTCTGCAAGAATTTATATGGCCCCTCAGAGCAGCCAGGCATCCACTCTCTAGCCTTAGATGATCATAAAGTGATACTCTTCACCTAACCCAGGCCTACGATCTGACGTGACCTAACCAGGTAACTCCAAGCTCTGGCGTATCCAGTAAACATATCAGATCATATATATTTTAGAGGAAGGAATGAATGAGGGGGTTGGTAGCCATAGTACCAGGGAGGGGATTATGGGGAGGAAGTTTGTGTGTTTATAAAATATATATTTAACAGAGAATAAAGGTTCAGTTAGTCTGAGTAGGACATTCTAAGCAACGGGTGTCTTTGTCTATTTCTTTTATGTCTCATCCTAACTAAAGGGATGAAGAATAGTTTATTATTTTTGACAAGTAATTAACCTTAGGGATGAGCTTGCAACCTGCGATGTCCTGAGTTCTCCTAGGTGGTGGTCTGCTGGGAGCTTTGAGATTGAATACAAAAGGCACAACCTAGAAGGAGAATCTTGGGGTGAATGAGGCCTCTCAATTCCGGGTCGTCACACCTTGTCTATGCATCCCATAATTGAAAAATGTACATAAAAAACACAAAATGACATTATGAATATGAGAAATGAAAAATAAATATTTGTTATTCTTCTTCTACAGCACTGCCAGCAACAAAGCATTAGGCACCAGTGGAGTAGGAGGACATTGGTCAGGATGGGGAGGACTTCCTGTGGGCCACAGAAGAGATAGCAGGGCCAGCAGCCACCCTTGTGCACTTCAACCCCACAGCCCCTTTCCTCCTACATACCGACCCTCCTCCAAGCTGCTCCTACCGGGAAGAGCAACGCTACCCAGCAGTGAACCAGGGGTCTCACGCCACTGCCCTCCATTCCCCACCATGACCATCAGCATGACCAACACCCCAGAACCACCACCAGCAGGACCAAAAACACCAGCAGAGGCAGTTTCCCTCCCAGTGGCACCACAGACTCCCCCACACGATCCTCTCCCACATCGGAGGTGGAAGAGGAAAAACAAGTGGAAAATACCTCCAAAATACGTCACTACATTACACAAGACACAACTAAAATTCAAATTCACTCATTCATCTTCTCTCACCTCGACTATGGCAACTCTCTTGCTGCTGGCCTTCCGTTCCCCTATTTTCTCCACTCCAATCCACATTGAATGCATCCGCTAGAATCATACCACAATCTGCAGCACCACTCTGTCAGGCACTCCACTGGCATCCCATAGCCTTCAGAAAAAAAATCAAAATCATGACCTTAACATATAAAACCCTCCACAATAATGCACCCTCCTATATCTCTTCTATATCTGATCTTGTCTCAAAATATGCTCCCACCTGCCCTCTTCACGCTACTAATGACAATCTTCTCACCTCCTCACTTACGACCTCCTCTCACTCCCACCTTCTGGACTTTTCTTGTGCTGCACCTATTTTTTGGAACTCCTTGCCTCGAGCGACTAGACCATCTTCCTGCCTCAAAACCTAATTTAAATGCATCTGTTTAAAGAAGCCTATCATCTTTAGCATCTATATGAACAATGCATCTGTCACTACCCTGTACCTTACTCATACCCTTCAGCATGTAAGTTTGTGACTTTTAAATCTTGTTAGATGCTTTAGGGAAAGCTCAATAACATACATTCCTCTATTTTTTCTGCATTGTGTCCAAATTGGTTTTGACTTGTACTTAACCCATGTGCTACGGAATATGTTGGAGCTTTACAAATAATGGATAATTGTAATAATAATATTGAAACTGGGCAGGCATTTCCAGCAAATGAATGGCTCATGGAAAGAGCTGCTCCATGAGGTCAGACAGATTGGTTACAAAAAAAGAGAGGCACCATCACTAGATTAAAATTGCAGAACAGAGACATCACCTCCAAGAACTGGAGATTGCACTTCAGACTAAATAGGAAGTTACCTCTTCTCTGCCATGCACAACACCAGAGGAGAGCCCCCCCCCCCCCCCCAACATGGACCTCCTCCACACCCAACTGCCCCAAGTGCTGATGGACATGAGTCTTCACCATTGGACCCTGACAGAAACTGGTCAAACTGGCCCTCATTCCTGTGCCCATGGTGCCACTGGAATGGGGGCCCTCTGTCAAAGAGGGGGAGGAGATAGGGCTTTTAGCTAGTTCTTTTGTTTCTATTTATGTTTCTTACTGACCAGATGAACAAAATAAATAGATGCTATGCACTATTATTCTTAGTTCCATTTACTTAGTTCCATTTGATGATGTAATTCATGAGGCTACATGTGAAATCATCAGTGAGGTTATAGCTGATGTTATTAGTAATGTCATATGTGATGTCATGAAGGATAACACCAGGAAATCATTGAGAGGTGAATAGAAGGATGGTAATACTGTGTGCTATCCTAACTATCAAATGTTAATTTGAAGTAGAGTTGCATCTGTTTATTTTATAGATGATTTGCATTAAAATAGGTTTTTGATTTTAAAGATTACATTTGAATGCAAGAACTGCACCCAAGTCTACTTGCCTGTTGTACCCCATTACTACACTCTTTTGGGAACATCTGTACACACACCCCTGGACACTAAGTAAGGGGTGGAGAGAAGCAGATCTGCCAAGGCCCTTTGTCAGACAAAATGTATCCCTATTACACATGTTATAAAACATTAGTGGAGAGACATATTCAGATCATAATCAGACTTGTGCACTTAAGTCATTAATAATGAAAAATATGTGAGTGCAGTGGTCTGAGCCAAGAATAATGTGATATTTCGGTAGGTTATTACATTGCTGTATACAATTCCTATTGTGTAAAACAATAAAAACAGCTCAGACTAAAATCTATTTTTTTATGAAATGCAATAAAAAACATCAAAAACAAATAAGAAATGAAAAGCAAGTATTTCTACTTCCTCAATTAATAAACAGCTTTGTTTATCCACATCAGAGTTTCCGACTAAATCATCAAGGTCGCTGTAGTTATTATTTCTCATTTGTCTGGAGTTTTTTGTCTAATTTGTAAGCAAATTGTTGAAAGAGTCACTGTTAACAGACAGACAATTTTGATGATTTCTTGCTGGTTTACTTAGTAGTTTTCTTAATCGGTACCATATGTTTCAAAACTATAAATAACCAATAAACACAACAATAAATATTAGGAATTGCTATGTAACAAGCAATACTAAATATACTGAGCGTTCCATTCCTCCCCGATGTCTAATTTTTTATACATGACAAAGCAGAAAGAGGTAGTTAATAGACATACCTCTTTGGAAAGAATATTACAAATATATTTAAAATGAAAACAAGTCACATAGCAGATGATTTTAAGTGCAGGTTAATATTTCTTTATGTAGAAGTCCTTGACCCAGATCAGGGGTCTGCAACGTTTTATAATTAAAGAAACAATGTACATCATACCTTAGAACAAGGGTCCAAAAAGAGAAGGTATATAACTTGGGTATTCTAATATTAAATAGTATACATATGATTAAATTGTTATGGCTCTTGTCTATTTGCTCGTTATTAATCAAACTAATACCGATTTGAATTCGAAGCAAGCAATAGTCTGAATTTATCCTGCCAATTTGAGAACGACAGAAGGGGCACAAGTGGACCGCTACTGAGACATATTTGGCACTAGAGCAATGGGTTTCTGACCCCTGATCTACAGTGGATATAAAAAGTCTACACACCCCTGTTAAAATGTCAGGTTTCTGTGCTGTAAAAAAATGAGACAAAGATAAATCGTTTCAGAACTTTTTCCACCCCTTTAATGTGACCTATAAACTGTACAACTCAATTGAAAAAACAAACTGAAATCTTTTAGGTAGAGGGAAGAAAAAATATAAAAATAAAATAATATGGTTGCATAAGTATGCACACCCTTAAACTAATACTTTGTTGAAGCCCCTTGTGATTTTTTACAGCACTCCGTCTTTTTGGGTATGAGTCTATCAGCATGGCACATTTTGACTTGGCAAGATTTGCCCACTCTTCTTTGCAAAAACACTCCAAATCTGTCAGATTGCGAGGGCATCTCCTGTGCACAGCCCTCTTCAGATCACCCCACAGATCACAATCGGATTCAGGTCTGGGCTCTGGCTGGGCCATTCCAAAACTTTAATTTTCTTCTGGGGAAGCCATCTCTTTGTTGATTTGGATGTATGCTTTGGGTCGTTGTCATGCTGAAAGATGAAGTTCCTCTTCATGTTCAGCTTTCTAGCAGAAGCCTGTAGATTTTGGAATAGGATTGCTTAATTCTGAACACAGCTACATCCCCAGTTATAAGAGGGTGTGCAGACTTATGCAAACACATTATTTTTCTTTTTTACTTTTCTTCCCTCCACCTAAAAGATTTCAGTTTGTTTTTCAATTGAGTTGCACAGTTTATAGGTCACATTAAAAGGTGGAAAAAGTTCGGAAATGATTTATCTGTCTCATTTTTTACAGCACAGAAACCTGACATTTCAACAGGGGTGTGTAGACTTTTTATATCCACTGTAGATCATTAGCATATTCATAACATTAAATACAGTAAATAAATAGTACATTTGTGTTCACATTTGAATGTCTAAAACAAGTTAAAAAGCTTGTTTCATGTCCAGAATTCTGAGAGATACAGTTATTACACTGCATTCTGGTAACCTTGGCATTAGATAGAAGCTAGATGCACCATTAGATTAGATGTGAGCTAGATGCACCAAAGGTCGTGTTGGTGCGTTTTGGAGGTTTGCTGCGTTCAGGAGCTGTGAGTTTTACTTTATGTAGATTTCTCATGTTCTAAAGCAGGGCAGATTAGCGCAGGAAGCCTCTTTAGGCACATTGATATAGTAAGTTACACTAAAAAAAAAATCTGAAATTCTCTTTACATGCTGCATATGCTGAGAGAATATTGTTATTATAACAAATGTAAATTGACATCTTCTATTATATTATTAGTATTGCAGTGTATGAAGCTTATAAATAGAACTTTGTGATTGTTTTTGTCCTTTGCATTTATTATCTGGGGTAACATGGCTGATACATTATGAAGTTTGTGTTTTACTAGCGACTTGCCCATCAAAAATGACGGGGCAATAAAATTTGAAGGACATTCGGTGCTCATTGCGAGGCTTGCGCGGAGAGAGAGATTTATTTATATGTATATGTAGTTAAGTAATAAATAATTTATTCAATAAATTAATATACTTTCATTATTTATAATTGATATATGCAGCATGCAATAGGCTGAAGAGCTAACAATCTGTTTGTATTTTGCATCTGCATAGAATATACATTATGAGTGTTGGTGCCCTGCTTATAAAGTGTAATGAATGTTTCAAGTGTGCATCTAAATAGGCTGCGTGCGCGAGGTAAAGCCTTTTATTGTATAGTCGTAATATTATTAATGTGGTACGCGTCTCGTAAGCATTTTTCAGGCTTTTGTAATAGTGTATCTTGTAAGTCGTTGTGTGCTGCGTGTTTTGCAGTGTTTTGTGCGGTCCAGGGTCGTGTAGCTTCATTTTAATTTTTTTCGGCAGCCATTTTTTTCCTCGCTTAGGCGATTTTTGTTTGGCAAAAATAGTCTAAATCGAGTTAAATTTGCGTTCCACCTCACTCACAGACGTCCTGGCTGTTGCCCCATGCTGTCTGTGATGTTTTTGTATTTTTTGGGGGTGTATTTAGTGTGTTTTTCAGTTTTTTTGTTCGTCCCCTAATCTCGTAAATTTTTACGTCTCATATCTTTTGTTTTCTAAGTCCCGCGTCTCTGGATTTCTTCACTGTGTTATAGTTGAAATACGAGCAGCAATGTTTGAGCTGCTTCCTTGCAGTGGGAACAAACACACATCCCATTATGCTTTGCTGCAAAGACTGAATTCCTAAAAATTTAAACAATCTTGTAGCTGCCTCTAATTGGCCACAACACATTAGGAATGTTATGCTAATTTGACTTTGATTTTCATGGGCATCCCTTCTCACAATCAACTGCAAGAAAACGGAAGAAATTTGGAAATGTTAGGATAAGTTTATTAATCCTTATTTTTGGATCTATTTCATGCAAAAACAATGTTTGCATACATTACTGATTTTCCTCTATCATATGCATTCATAATCCAGGAAACTTCCATATACACCTTAACCTTTAGAATGTAAGTTTGTGAGTTTTTGATCTTGTTAGGTGCTTTAGGGAAAACACTGTGTATGTTTGATTTTGACTTGTACTTAACCCCTATATAGCGCTACTGAATAAGTTTAGAAATAAAGGATAATCACATATACAGTAGAGTTGTCAGTTCAAGAACTTTGGTCACATTTGTACAGTTACAATTGTACAGTAGACGGAGGGAGGGGTTCGCGATGTGCGCCGAAGGTACAGCGTTTACAGCTTTTTTTTTCGTCATTTTTGACGAGCAAGTAGCTAGTAATAATAATAATAAAGTCATGAAAGTCATATCTTTTGAATCCTTGCTATTCACATGAGTGAGCTGTTTATAGTAACATAGCTTGGGTACAAGGACATTTCACATCATTACTCTCCAAAAGAGGAACCAGTAAACAAGAACATCAGTCAGCTGGCAGAGCTACGTGTCAAAGGCTACAATGTTCCCTGAAAAAAGTTTAAATGGGATGTTACTACTAAATGCAAAGTGTAATTTCTAATCTGCAGAAAAAAAGGCCAAGTTCTCAGCACATCTTAAAGGACCATGCAGATTAGTAAAAACTTCACATGTTTGTAAGTATGCAACAAACTAGTATCATTAGCAGCAATATAAGACATGGGCATAAATACATTATCAGAGAAAATCTTTATTTTAGCAGAAGCCATCTGGAGGTTAGAGCATGTAAGCTGCCACGATAATCATAGTTTCTTGCTAAGGCAAAAGGGGTAGTCACCGAGCATGACAAGCAAGGCCTGCATTTATTCTTGCACACTGGCTCTACTGGGCCTATGGAAGGGAGTGGGGAAGCATCCAATGCTGAAGTTGTATCTGTATCCAGTCAATACAGTCTCTTTCTCCTCCTTCCACTCTTGAATAGATAATACAAAATAGCAGAACACAACCAATCAATCTAATCCACACGCCTGAAGAAGTGTGGCAGACATGGAATCCTTCAGGTACAAGCAATATTTACTAAATATATTATGCCCACCTCTTGCACAGCTGCTAATGTTACAAACATGTGAAGTTTTTCGAGATTTACTGCAGTTTTATTAAAAAATATATATTGCACTTGAAAATATTTGTTTATATAAAACAATACAGTTTCTAATTCCCCGCAATTTAGGTGGAGGACACTTTGAATGCAGACAAGGATGTAGCAGCCAGGAATGTTTGTTCTATTAAGTGGACTAATGGAAAGTTCATTAGTTTACAAGGACGCCCTCTTGAGAATGAAGTTTAATCATCTCAGTAACAAGAACTGCTCCTACAATAAAGAATATGCCGGTACTGATGTGTATTAAGATCAGCTTGTGTTCTTACAAAATATTCCTGGATAGATACAATGATGGGGCAGTAGTGGTTATTAGTCCAGAGATTGGTCAATTTAAAAGTGAAGACCTCAGCAGCCAATCATTTATATGATATTTTACATATCTAAACTGTATAATGTTCAAAATAAAATAAACAATTAAATAAGCAAAAACTTTACATGTTTTACTTTTTTTTTTTTTAACAATTATCCTCAAGATGGTGTAAACTAATGGGCTTTTCATAAGCTTTGAGCTGACACATTCTCACTGTGAAGACAGAAGCTTCCTCTGCATTCAAAGTCGCTTCCCTCAGGAAGTTGATCGACACCTTCTGCCCCCTGGGGTTCACACTGCCGCTGGGGGGGAAGGACGACACCTTCTGCCCCCTGGGGTTCACACTGCCGATGGGGGGGGAAGGACGACACCTTCTGCCCCCTGGGGTTCACACTGCCGATGGGGGGGGGAAGGACGACACCTTCTGCCCCCTGGGGTTCACACTGCCGCTGGGGGGGAAGGACGACACCTTCTGCCCCCTGGGGAACACACTGCCGCTGGGGGGGGGGAAGGACGACACCTTCTGCCCCCTGGGGTTCACACTGCCGCTGGGGGGGGAAGGACGACACCTTCTGCCCCCCCCGGGGTTCACACTGCCGCTGGGGGGGGAAGGACGACACCTTCTGCCCCCTGGGGTTCACACTGCCGCTGGGGGGGGGGAAGGACGACACCTTCTGCCCCCTGGGGTTCACACTGCCGCTGGGGGGGGGAAGGACGACACCTTCTGCCCCCTGGGGTTCACACTGCCGCTGGGGGGGGAAGGACGACACCTTCTGCCACCTGGGGTTCACACTGCCGCTGGGGGGGGGGGAAGGACGACACCTTCTGCCCCCTGTAGGGCCGGTAGAGAGACCTCGGTCCCATCTCTACCTGCCATCTGGAGGTCATCCCAGGACCAGTCAATGAGGTCTGGTTCTGCTTGTCGGGTCGGTTGGGGATGCACGAAGCTGAGCAGGTGTTGGTAGTCCTGCTCCAGCTCCCACTCTCTCGTTACCAGGTGGGTCATGTCTTTGCTCACCTCGCCTTCGTCATCCCAGACATACATGCCCATCCGGTAGTCGTAGATGTGCCAAAACCTAGACCCCTCCGTGCTGCCAAGATCAATGTCGTCCTCCAAGGCATCCCATAATAAAGCCGGGCCATCATAATCATTCCCCTCCGGTAAGTCGTGTTCGGACGTCCAGGGGGTAAGTCGAATGGTATGCCACCAGAGGGCCTGGTATGCGTTGTCTAGCCAGAGCTCTCGCCATACCAGGGTCTCTAGTCTTGTCAACCACTCATCCAGGGGCTGCTCTCCCAATAGATACATCCGCATCGCCACACGCTTCTGTAGCCGCTGCTCATCACTGGGGAGACTCTCACCTCGCCGCTATTGGGCATCTTCCAGGGCATCATACCAGAGTTCCTTTCTGTCTGCATCCCTGTAGTCCGCGGCCGCCTCCTCCTCCTCCTCATCATGGAACGCTGTCCGAAAACTAGTCTGTTCCATCCTGCTGTAGCCAGGGGCGCTGTACGGATACTAGCGTTGCCCTCAATTTGTAACTCCAAACATTACCGGTGTCTCCGTGCTGCTTTTCCTCTTACTAGGACGCCATCCCACCACTGCCACCAATGTAACAGATCTCCTGGCACCCCGACCGGGTACCTCCGTTGATGGACGTGTCCTCGTTTGCGTCGAGGCCTACAAGCACCGCACCGGACACAACAACCACCACAGACTCCACAACCGCCGTAGCTTAACTGGAGCCTCACGAATAGCCACTAGCAGCTGAACAGGAAAAGCACCCCAAGATGCTTACACTCCTGGCAGTCTGTCTGTAACAGCATACCATGAATCCCCCCAAGAAAGAGACATAAGCTCTGTGTTTGAGGGTCAAGCAGTGAACTCTCTTGCTGGCACACCCAGCCTGGTTTTTATTACAGTCAGGTAAACAGAACACACCCAGGGGAAGGTATAAACAACCAATAACACAATAGTAACGCCCACAGTTTCCCTCCCCTCTACTTGAGAGATAATTGAGTTTATTACTGTATCTACTCAATTATCTCCCAGCTAAAAAACTTACACATTTTTATAACTTTATGATTTTACATAGTACATAAATAAAACTTACCTTTTTATGAACAACATAAATTGTGGAACAACATATTAAAAAATGGCATGAATCAGACCAGGGGTTCAAAAGTTAGTAAAAGTATCTTTTACCCATAACACACAGACATTTCACAGGCAATATACATCCCTCATAGGTTGGCCACACAATACACATAGAGGGATAATAGGTGGGTCACACCTCCCTGAGGCTACCTGGCAACTTTGATACAATCAGACATGGATTAGATCATCCTTCTTTGTTCTTATGTCTGAGAATGAAAACACTTTATACAATAGACTTCCTTATCTTATGAGGGGTCTCTGTAACAGTATCTCCCATGCCAAGGTCTGCACTAGTCTGGGCCAATATTCTGCAGAGCATAAACCAACATACATACAGTATAATAGTGGGATCATATTTTAACCATAATAATCATAAAACAGGGTAAAACAGTTATGGATTCCGTTACACACCTCCCCCGTGACCATAAGCTGGCATACACTGTCTGATCCCAACGGATCGGCCTGGGGATGTCCGGACAAAAGTTTTTGTTGGTCAATTCTCTAGTTTGACAACCCATCAGCATTACTGCAATTCACCTTTACTCACATTTCACATATCCCCAGATAGCTGGGATCTGAGCGCACAAAACTACCGAATAGTGCTCAGATCCTATTCACACAGGTTTAATTGCCATGTAGCTAAAGTTTTTCCCATAGTCTTTCATTATATGAATGGGCTCCATGGTATAGCTATCTGGGGTATCATGGTTCACACAGGGCAAGTACCGAATGGCCCCCCTGTATGTAAAGGGCCAGAATGAGTGACATACACTCTGGTATGGCCGAATACTGTGTTTGAAGGGCAATATGTCCCAGGGCCATAGTCGCAGGGCAGAAGGCAGGCAAACAGTCCTCTCCAAGACAAAGTGGCGAAGGGCACTTCGTCACAGTTACATAGTAAATGAGGTTGAAAAAAGTTCATCCTTTTCAGATCTCCTCTGATCCTTATAATATTTGGATTAATCATTAAATGATCCAGAGGAAGCAAAAAGAAAAAAACCCAAGTGAAACTTTGCCAATTGTCTCATAAGGGGAAAAAATACAATTCCTTCCTGACCCCAAGAATTGGCGATCGGATTCCTCCCTGGATCAATACTCCTTCTCTACTTATCCAGGATAACCATGAATGCTCTTTTTATTCAACAATATATCCAGTTCCTTTTAAAAGTTATCTATTGAATCCGCTGTTACCACCACCTTTGGTAGAGAATTCCACAGATTAACCACCCTTACTGTGAAGAACCTTTTATTTCTTTAAGGTGGAATCTTTTCCCTTGTAACCTCAAGGGATGTCTTTTGTCAGTTGAAAATCTCTTGGCACAAAATGTTACTATATAAAGGCTGTTTTTCAACCTTGTAAAAACATGTTGCCAATTTTCAAGTGTAGTTCTTCAGAACAGTATATTTTAAATCTCGGAGTGTAGTGGTGCTGTAATATGGTGACGTTGTTATCATTAGAGACATCTAATAAGAAGATTACAAATACCAGTGAGGTACCTCTAGAGACCTTTATGGGGCTCGCACTGGTAAAAATCAATATACAGAAGCTCTGTCCAGAACAGACTAACATTGATATGAACACCATCGAGCCAAAATAGAACAGTACATTGATTTAATGGAGACACATTTTTGGTTTTAATCACTGAACATTCCAGACACAGATGATATCACACGGACTTCTGAAAGCAACACTGGCAGCAAACTGGCACCAAGCCCAATCAGACACAATGGGGCTCATAACAGCGACCGTGTCCTGGCCAGCTGCCAAACATGTACATCAAGGAGAACTTATCTATAGATCGCTAAAAGAACCAAGACAAAGACCAAACTCTAAATGAAGCATTATAAGCATTACACTGGAAATCGTAAAGGACCACTGTAGTCTGGGGGGGGGGATCATGTTTGCCCAATATGTAACTAACAAATACAGCTGCTGCGTAAGAACTCGATTACATGGCTGCCTTAGGGTCTCCCACAAGGCTGTAAGTAGCTAGGGGAGTTCTGACAAGCAACACTGCAGAGCTATTAAAGGGCTCGCGCATAATACACTTCTGTAAGATTTACTGACTCGCACCCAGATGGGTTTTACATAGCTCTGTAGTTCTAGCATTAGTAAAATATGGCTATAGGTGACTCCGACTCTAAAACTCAGTAGTCTCCATAGCAACGCCATATTATCTGCTACCCATATTTAACTATTACCTATATCTATCTATACAAACCCCTTCAAACTGTAGAAAATTGATTAAATATAATTAAAAATGAATGTGGGAGGTTTGTGACCCCACTGCACCTCTACTTATATACAAGTTGTTCTTATGGACTCCCACGGGACCTCATACCGCAGAGGTCCCTATGGACCCCTATGGTATCCTAACATTTTACCATGGAGGAACCTGTTGACCCTAATCTTCCATAAGGACCCCAACAATCCCTGACACTAACCACCTAAACTACCTACACTAAAATACAGAAGAAGACAGTATAATAAACAATTGCCTACAATAAAAAAATATATAAAAAAATGACAAATAAAATAAAAAGAAAAATCAATTACAATTAATATAATAATACATTACCCTCCGGTGATGATCATCAATGCTCTGGTCCTCAGTCTTTAGCCTTAGATAAGCAGGCACATCTATGTTGACATAAGGAATTGGTCCTCGTCTTGCTTAATTGAAGACCCTTGAATCCTCACTAAGGGTGCTCTTTTGACAGTGTCCTCAATTTATATAGGGTTTTACAAGCTTCTATGTGAATTGCCTAATTCTTACTGCTTACTCGGAGAAATGTCTAATTGGTTACAAGTTTACACAATGAAAATGCAGGGATTAAAAATCTTATTTACACAAAATTACAAAAGTATTAAACCACTAAGGAAGCCAAAGTGTGTTGGAGAAATTATACAAATATCCTAAATTTTTTGCATATATATATATATTTTTTTTTTAACGATCGAAAATCGCCTAAGCGAGAAAAAGAATGGCTGCCGAAAAAATGCAAAACAAAGAAAACGACGCCCAAAGACGTAAAACTAGCCCTAAGCAGTAACATTTAACGAAAGCCACTAACATTTAACACAAGGCAGTAGTAAGACTTTACCCAAGCCACTAACACTTAACCCAAGGCAGTAACACTCAAGAACGAGGCCTATAAACTACACAGGGGGAGAGACTTGCAGTGAGCTCCAAAGGCGCTCAATGCGAGCCACGCAATGAGCACCAAAGGTGCTCAGAGGGCCCATAGCCTCGCATTGTGTGGCAAACAGCATTGCTAGCCTTACAATTTTGCTCCCGTCATTTTTGATGGGCAATTTCCTAAATATATAAATTATATTATATATATATATATATATATAGTAAATAAAAAGTACATCTGTGTTCACATTTGAATGTCTAAAGCAAGTTAAAAAACCTGCTTCCAGCTCAGAGTTCCGAGAAAAACAGTTCTTACACTGCATTCTGGGAAGTTGAGCTGGGACACACAAATATGCCCACAAATGCCTCGCTCTTCATTCCGTAGGCTATGTTTTTCTCGGAACTCTGAGCTGGAAGCAGGTTTTTTAACTTGCTTTAGACATTCAAATGTGAACACAGATGTACTTTTTATTTACTTACGGTGGAGGGCTTCTATCACTCTTTTGCCCACCATATTATAAATGATTGTTGTGGTGAACCAATATTATATATATATATATATATATATATATATATATATATATATATATATATATATATATATATATATACACACACACACGGTATTTCACAAAAGTGAGTACACCCCTCACATTTTTTATCTATCTTTTCATGTGACAACACTGAAGACATGACGCTCTGCTACAATGTAAAGTAGTAAGTGTACGGCCTGTATAACAGTGTAAATGTGCTGTCCC
>CM050164.1:10642826-10717826 GCA_027410445.1 Discoglossus pictus | reverse complement strand
CTCAATTACCACTGCTACTATGGATTCTGGGAATTGACATGCAAATGGGTCTCACCTTTGCCTTTTTTTGTCTGGAGCCCACCTATCATGGGATCCATTTGAACAAAGCTACTTCAATCACATTTCTACCCACCATAACACACCTCCTAGTAACAGAGTTTGGAAATTTGCAGATTCCAACTGTGAATGAAGATGCTGTACTTTTTGACATGAAAGCAACAGTCAACTGCAAAATGCCAAAATCAACAGCTAATATAGTATAGATACATCTGCATGGTACCTAACTACAGTAAAAGTAATTGCTAGCAGACAGCACCATTCCAGGATTCAAGATATTTGATGTCTTCTTTACATAACAAACCAAAAGGATATTCGTCACTGAGTGGTGTTTATTGTTGTTACTTGTTCTGTTTGTTTGTTGATTGATTCCTGTCACATTTAGATCAAGGAACTTGTTTTTGTATCCTCAAGGCAGATCAAGTTCAGAATAATAAAGCAATTAAATACGCAAGTGCTATATAAGACTAATAACAATAATAATAGGGTGTGTATAGTATTTCCAAATCAAGTGCATTGTATGTATACAGTGCATATACAATGTATGTAGGGGATGAAAGCTCAATATAAAAGTTTTAAGGTCTTGGTTAGCTTTCATGTATATATTTTTTCAGTTACAATGTGCAGCTATCACTGTGATATTATATATCATATATTCAACCAGAGAGAAGCTGTTCATAAAGCCAAACCAAAAGTATTACTAGGTAGGAAAAATGTCATAAAGCTAGTACCTAAAAAATAGGTTCATTTTTTATTCCTGTACTGGGCCCCAGAGGCATCCATGTTACTTCTGCCAGGGCAGGGCTTGTAGTTACTCTTGTAACTTGTCTGCTTTTTAGCACTGGATAAAGGGGTAAGTGAAAAATACCAAAAGGTAAAATCCCAATCTCCTCCACTACACATTAAATAAGAACAAGCCCTTCAGTTCCAAATTATCAGGAAGAATTCAAGTCAATGAAGTAAAAAAAAACTTTAATGCTTTTGATTGCCAAACAGGAAGTGGACCAACCTACAGAAATAGAGAGTGTTGACTGGCCTGTGAACCAGTAGAGTTGACAAAGCTTGGTTCAAGATCTGGAGCTGGAGGCAGCTGTGGTGAAGGGGTGTATTGGAGGACCTCTTTCTGTGTGGTGAATTGTGAATCAGACTGTTTTTGGAAATGTTCATTGCTGTGAAGAGGTCACCCATTCGGGATATATTTTATTTCAGGCTAGAGATCTGCCTCTTCACGGACCAGCCAATGTCTTGTTATTGCAGGTGATATATCCCATGTTCGACTTCAAGCCGGTGATGATGCCTGATCCATCTAGCCTAACGTAGCAGTTCTCTTGGTAGGCCCTCCAACTCCAGAATATGCTTTACCATCTCCTCTTGACCATGAAGTTCTTTGTCCTATTCCAAAGTGTAAGAAGGTGGCTGTCGGGAGTGGTCGATGCTGCATGTGTTGTTGTAGAAGCCACTCGTGTATGGAGCGTGGCAACAGCTCAAAACCCAAGGTCCCTAAAATAGAAACAGGTGAGAGGAGGGTCAGTCTGTTGTCCAGCCCGGCCTTACAAATGATGTATTCAATAAGGTGACAATATACAACTTGTTGAACTCCTTTACCATTCTGTTGTTCCATGTTTGGTTCTGACCGTGGCTTCTTGGTCCACATACAAATGCCTCAAGATAGGTAATAGGTAAGGCCTGTGAAATGTGATATAAAGCTTAATAATATGGGAGAATGTAGACTATGTGGAAATTAAAGGAATGCATTTACATATAAAATAGAATATAGCAACACTGCACCCAATCCCTACTATCTCTATTTTATGCTCCTACTCCCTCCCTAGCCTACTATCTCTACTCCTGGCACCTGTGGGTTAACCAACAAACCATGGTAAGCCAATGATGGAGGAGAAACACATAGCTTTTTATTCTGTGTTGCAATATTTACTGACTGCTGGCTTACCACAAGGTAAGTCCTAGGCCCCCTCCTCTTCTCCATCTATACATCTTCCCTTGGTAACCTAATAAAATGTTATGGATTTTCATATCATCTATACATAGATGACACTCAAATATACCTCTCAGCATCATACTTATCGCCCTCACTTCTAGCACAAGTAGCCAATTGCCTCTCAAGCATATCCTCCTGAATGTCTAATCACCAACTTAAACTCAACATGTCAAAAATGGAGCTCCCAATGTTCCCACCTCCTACTTCAGCTCCCACTCCTCAAATATATCTCACTATTCACAATGCCATCATCACTCCCACCACATGCCTGTTGACTTGGGGTTCTACAGAATCCTGCCCTCTATTTCATTCCTCACACACAATCAACCACACAATCTTTTCACCTAAAAGCATCTCCAGAATACTTCACTATCTTACACAAGACATAACTAAAATTCTAATTCACACCTCACCTCGACTACTGTAACTAACTCCTTGCTGGCCTTCCCATCAGTCTTCAATCCAATCCATAATGATCACGTCCACTAGACTCATCTACCAAACTCAAGGCTCAGTGTCTACAGCATCTCTCTGTCAGCCACTTCACTGGCTTACCATAGCCTCCAGAATAAAATTTAAAATCATGGCCCTAACATATAAAGCCATAAACCATAGTTACATAGTTATTGAGGTTGAAGTAAGACTTTCAGTCTATCAAGTTCAAGATTTCCTCTGATCTGCAATATGTGGATTAGTTGTTAATTGATCCAGAGGAAGGCAACCCCCCCCCCCCCCCAAAAAAAGTGAAAAGTTGCCAATTGTCTCAAAAGGGAAAAATATATACAATTACAGGATTCCTCCCTGGATCAATACTCCCTCTCTAATTATCCAGGATAGCCCTGAATGCTCTTTTTATTTAAAAATATATCCAATCACTTTTTAAAGTTATCTATCAAATCCGCTGTCACCACCTCTTTTGGTAGAGAATTACACAGATTAACCACCCTTACTGAGAAGAACCCTTTTCTTTCTTTAAGTTGGAATATTTTTCCTTCTAATCTCAAGGGATGTCCTCTTGTCAGTTAAAAACGTCTTGGCACAAAAAGCTCCCTTGACAAATCTTTATATTGACCCTGGATGTATTTATATAAGGTAATCATATCTCCTCTTAGACATCTTTTTTCTAGAGAAAATAAGTGTGATTTGGTTAGTCTTCCTTCATAACTTAGCCCCTCCGTTCCTCTTATTAGTTTTGTTGTCCATCTCTGTACTTTTTATAGCTCTAAAATGTCCTTTTTATGACGTGGCGCCCAAAATTGTACTCCATATTCCAAATGAGGGCGTACTGGGGATTTGTATAGTGGCAGGATTATATTTGCTTCCCTTGCTTCTATACCCTTCTTAATACATGCTAATATTTTATTTGCCTTTGCAGCTGCTGCTTGGCATTGCGCACTGTTACCTAGGCTGTTGTCCATAAGTAGTGCCACATCCCTTTCAATATCTGATACCCCTAGATTTGCTCCATTAAGATTATAAATTGCATGGCTATTTTTCCTTCCCAGATGCATAACTTTACATTTATTCATATTAAATCTCATCTGCCATTTAGATGACCATTCCTCTAATTTATGTAAATCCCTTTGGAGGGAAAGCACATCATTATCTGATGGAATTACCTTGCACAACTTTGTGTCATCAGCAAAAATGGAGACAACACCTTACAGTCCCACCTAAAAGTCATTAATACAGATGTTAAAAAGTAGAGGACTTAATACTGAACCCTGAGGAACCCCACTTACCACATTAGTCCAGAGTATGTTCCATTTCCCACAACCCCTTGCTTCCTGTCTTTTAGCCAGCTCTCGATCCATGAACAGATATTTACTGCAATTCCTGTATCCCTTAGTTTGCACAATAGTGTTCCAGGTGGCAATGTATCAAAAGCCTTTGGATTTCTTCCTGCGTTAACCAGTTATTTGGTGAAGTTAGTGTAGCCACATTACGTTGCAGTGTCCCAACCACTGGTACCTCCCTTATGTATACCGAAGAAAAGAACCTATTTAGCTCATCTACCTTTTCCTGGTCAATAATTATCAGATGGCCTGTTTCACATTGTAATGTTCCTATAGCTTCTGTCCTTGCCTTCTTCCTATATAATATTTAAAAAATATTTTAGGGTTAGTGTCATGCCTGTAGCATGCCAAGGTACAAGCTGTGCAATACCTTTCACACTGATGCCCTCAGCCTTATAGGATAGGCCTATTGTGCCAGGGGAAAGCGGCCCACTGAGATATGGGTTAACATTGGGGACATTGTAATTAATCTTTGTTATGTCTGTTAGAAGCATAGGATAGAGGAAATTGTCTGGGTACCACTAGGCCCATACTATGGTACCCATGTTTATATAGTTGGGGTGTGAGTAAGAACATGATAGGAGTAATGGGATGTATGTCTAGATTTTGCTTTTTTGGGGGGGCGGGGGGCTAGCAATTACAAGGGAAATATTGTATATTTGTATATTTCTTACTACTGGACTAGATTAGGGAAATAACTGACCCCTATGAGTCACACAACACAAAGCCAGATGGCTGGCTATATTTCAGTCCAGGGCTGGTGTGGATCAAGACTGTGATTGTTGTTAATCCAATACTGTAATTGATATATTGTTACAGTAGAATGGGTGATTATCTCCTAGTCTAGGGATGTAATTAAAAGGCATGCTATCATATAGTAAGGGGGTAGAAAGGAAGCCTGTCAATCAAACCCACCTGGGCATGAGTGGCAACGTGAGCTAGAAGGTGATTGGGGTAACCGTGGATGCAAATTTGAATTGATTAGCCTTTTGTTGTTTCAGTAATAAACATACTGATTCACATAATTAATGTATGGATTTCGTTATTGATGCTGGAATCCTGATTGATGGAGTAAGTTATTTTCAGAACTTAGAAAGATCTTTACGCTATACAAGATCACAGACATCTCTCAGTCTGACCCAAGGGCTGAAAATTCTTCCTGCCGTAAAGAGGTAAAACGAACTGAGCACACCTGTGGGGAGAGGTTTGGGCAATAGGCGCTTATCATACCCCATTCAACATACAGGTTGTCACAGTTAGACATGTAACTTTTTAAAATGACTTAAAACATGTTTACAAATCAAGCTATGTGATATGCAGATTAGTAAAGAAACAATATCATCTACAAGCAGACTGCATTTTACGTTTTATACTCCTGTTGTTAAGTCTTGGTGTAATCTAAACGTTTGTGCTAACAGTTAAATTGCTGAAACAAATAAAATGGTCGAGAGAGGATAAACCTATTTTGTTCCTCTCTATTTTAATTGACTTCCGTTCATCCCCTGGCAGCTTTAAAGGATTACTGTGTAAGTTAAAAAGTACTTAAATGCAATATATTTGATGTATGAATGTACATAGCATATACAACTATTTATAGTACTGTTCAGTTATTTGTGGATCATAGTTTGCATATGTTGAAGGCATTTGACTTTTTCGACCTGATCTATAAGTGTCCTTCTACGTAATACCGAATATGTAATTATGATCTCATATGAGTTGAGATCTTGTAGGTGGGGAACTTTCTGTAATTGTTACTACCTAAAATTAAAAAAAAATACTGTTTTTTCTGTTAAAGAGACAATGCAATTCTTCCAGTTGTAGAATAAAGAGGCTAAAAGCTTGAAAGGATAACTACCCCCCCCCCCTTATTTTTCTGCTCGTCTCAAAATACACCTTCAACCGCCCTCTTCACTCTGCTGACCCTCTTTCCTCCTCTTTTATCACCTTCTATCACTCCCACCTTCAGTTTTCTTGTGTTGTCCTTACTCTATGGAACTACTTGCCTCACTCCGCCAGACTCTCCTCCTGCCTCAAAACCATCAAAAACTCACTAAAACGTATCTGTTTAAAGAAGCTCATCACCTTCATCCTTAATATGCACAATATATCTATCACTCTCCTGTACCACACCCAAACCCTTTAGATTGATAACTCACAGACTTACAGTCTTGTGTCAGTGCTCTCGGAACAAGCTCTATGTACAAGTATACCCCGCTTAACGCTACCCCTTTTATTGTTGATACGTTACAGCACTGTTTATACCCCGTTATAACACTATTTTTTCCTCGAAGGCCCCTGTTTAACACTCAGATCCGCGTCACAGCGTTAAGAGAGAAAGCAGAAGAGACAGAGAGCAAAGGAGGAGGAGAAAAGTGACAGCCTGGACAAAGAAAGAGCCACAAAAAAACACCAATTCCTACCTCCACCAACCAAAGAGAAGGTACAGAATATTTATCATGTTCCGTTGTTTATCAATATGTGATTGTTAATTGTCTAATAAAATCTACATTAATTGAACTTTTTTTGTACTGTTTTAAAGACAATGAATAAGAGCAAAGAAAACCAGTCCAAATTGAAGTGCCAAAGCATTCCTCGGGATGTGAAGATGCAGGTGCTGGACCTCTTGGAAAAAGAAGAATGCCAAGTGGACATTGGAGTGGATTTAACGTTACCAACCTCCACAATCTGCAATATCATTAAAAACTAGGAGAAGATCAAGTCTTCAGCAACCACCAGCACTGCATCTTCTACAAAGAAGATGTGACAATCCAGATTTGAGGGGCCATGTGGTGCCTTTTGAATGCAACATTCCTGTCAGCCAGGCTTTCATCATGGAGAAGGCCAGAAGTATCTATGGTCATATCCAAAGGTATACACCAAATGTGACCGAAAACTTCTCGGACATCAGAAGTTGGTTCAACAGCTTCAAAAAGAGGATCAACCTCTACAACATCAAAATAATGGGAAAAGTGGCAAGCAGTTGCTGGATCCTTTCCAACCACTTTTAAGGACATTGTGGAAAGAGGAAATTATCCTCCAGAACTGGTTTTCAAAGTAGATAGAGGCTGGACTTTTCTAAAAGCAGATGCCAAACTGCACCTTCATATCATGTGAACAGAAGCAAGCACCAGGGTTGGGTGGGAACCCAACTTCAAGATCAAGCCATTGCTGGTGTACCATTCAAAAACACTTAGAGCTATGAAGGGAATTCCAAAATCCACTTTGCCAATTCAACCGGAAAGCTTGGATCCTCATGGACATTTTCAAAAACTGATTCAGCAAACATTTCTTTCCATCAGTGCAAAGCTACTGCAGGGGTAAAGGGATTGAGGCCAAATCGCTCCTGTTGATAGACAATGCTCAACACCACCCTACCAGATTGTCTAAGCTTCATTGAGGCATCCCAGTAGAAGTAGTTGTTCTGCCGCAAAAACACTTCTTCACTCATCAGTGGGTCATTGCAACCTTTAAGGCCTAATTGCAGCTGAGGAAGATGTGGCCAGAGCTGTGTGCGGATGAGCAACCAGAACAGTCCATCATTATGGAGATAGTAGAGCTGGCCAATATGGCTGGACTGGGAGATGCAGAGGCCCAGGACTTTAAGGAGTTGGTACATGCTTCAGACAAGAGCCTGACAAACGAGGACATCCAACAGGGCATTGAGGAAGCCCTGGAAAGCATTGACTCTGACACTGAGGAACCAAAAATACTTTCCACTGAGTTCCTCACCAAGAGTTTGGGGTCCATCCTTGACCTGATGGATGATTTTGTGGCCGTTGATCCAGACACTGTGAGGAGCAGACATGAGACACGCAGCGTTCTTGGGGCAATGTCTTGCTACCAGCATCTGCTGGATGGCAGTAGAAAGCAAAAGACAGATGTCCTTGGATGAGTTTGTGTAAAAAAAAAGCCAGAATGGAGGATGAGTCTGTAGCTTCCACATCTGCTACATTTAAAGTGGACTGTTTATTTTATGCTGTTTCCTTAAGTTGTATTTAAAAGAAAAATATGTTTTTATGTTGCAGTTATGTGTGCAGTTTCTTAAAAGTTAATATAAAGTAAAAAAAATTGAATATTCTATTATTTTTGCGTCTTTTTTCCCCCCATGAGTTCCCCTATGCCTATCTACCCTATGTTAAAATGACCCCATTTAGCTCTGTTTCTCTTAAAGGAATATGTAACTTTCATGGATTATTGCAATCCTTCGGCAAAAAGGATAATTTATATATGCAGCACATTTCATAATATATTTTCTTAATATCTAAAAATCCCTTTAATCATTATGTCGACACCCCCAGGGGTGTATACACAGGCACCCGATTCCCCTCCCTCCCACCAGCATGGAACGTTTGGGGACAATCTTAACCCATTATTCACCTGCTGTGTCTTCCTCAGCCAATAGAAGATCACTGATATCAGCCACCACGAGAGATCAGCATGCAGAGCTGTTCTATGTGTGAGAGAGCTGCAGCTGTCACCAGAGAGAGAGTGAGAGAGGTAAATAAGTGGGTGAGCGTGTGAGAAAAAAGAAAAGAAAAAACACCGGCAGCAGTAATTGATGCAGGGAATGGTGGTGGTAATCAAGTGTGAATTTTATATTAAAATAAATAGCACTTTCTAACATTGTGCCACACTACATATCTCAGTAAAGCCAGGAACCCTAGACTTTGATACAAATGTTTTGACTACTTCTGCACGCTCCTGAATGGCCAAAATGAATTATGAATTTTATGCTAATTTAGCCTGGGTTTGAAGATGGTGTCTACACTATTTTTCAACTGTCAAAAATTACAAGCCATTTTGCTAACTTCAAGGTACATTTTTGAATGTTCACTTTGGTATTTTTCATGCAGTGCTGATTCTCATCTACCAGATAAATTCATAATCCAGAAAATTTAGATATGCATATAACACTCCTTCTGCCTGCAACCTATCGACAGCGCTAAACATGGCATTCTTGTAAGTTTGATCTTAAGCTCAAAGACAGTGCCCTCCATTCTTTTGCAGTGTGGTAATATTGTATTTTGCTTTGTACTTAACCCCTGTATAGAGCTACAGAATAACTTGGCGTAAGGACCATTGTTGGTACTCGCAAGATATATTTTCCTAACATACAAACCCCGGTCTACGCATATATAAGGCCTAACAATAATTCGCCTATGGAAAGCATGTAATACCCTCTAGTATGTGACAGCCTTGTGTGATCCTACAGGGGTCCAGTAATGGAGTCCAATGATCATAACAGCTTCAAACTCAACCGGCTCTTGAACTTTTGACCCAATCAGCTCAGCAGTCCTTGTTTAAATGACAAAAACTCAACGTAATATGGCAGCTCCTGCTCTCCACATAAATGGAGGAGTAACTGGCAAACGATGCGAGTTTCATAACCTTTAAATAGGAAGTTGTTCAAACATTAACAAAATGAACACCATTTTGTGAAGCCTTAAAAACATTTTTAAAAGATTTAGTACAGGAGTGACACAGACTAGTATTTATTAATAAAGTGATAGTCTGGTAATATTAAGTATAGTATTTAGAAGTTTGGTATTTGAACATACTCTCAGCTCTTGCTACTTTAAACATGGGGGGCTGAGCCATTTTACTTTCTTTCTGACTAAATTGAATCTCGCTTTCTAATTCAGCCTCAGAACCGATTTCCCCTCGTTATATGAGGGGTTAATTTACCATTTGACCGCCCCCTCCGTCTGACAATCATCCAATCAGAAGCCCGGACAGGTGAGTCACTCGGCTGCTAATTGGTCAGCGCGAGGAGAAGCGTGAAATCTCACCTGAAGACAGTGACGTCACTGGGGCGTGGAGGGAGCGTCTGGGTGGGTGCAGTACAGAGGCCGGGTAGTAGGGATTGGGCGGGAATCGCGAGGACAGGGGCGGGGTCAGGCGAGGGTTGGGGCGGGAAGCGCGAGGACGAGGGCAGGGTCAGGTGAGGTATAGTGGCGAGGAAAGGGTAAGGTTGGGGCGGGAACTATTAGTGCCTGGGCGGGGCTAGTGGGAATGTAGAAGAATTCTAGAGGGAGCGAAAACAGCTGTAAAAGGGGGCGTGGACATGGGCGGACAGTGTCGTGTAAGGCACGCCCATCCAAATCCATAGCACCGCCTCTCCCGCGTGAAACTCTGTATGCTCAGTGTAGGACCCTACAACAGGCCCCGCCTCTGTCCACGCCCACCCATAGGCCCCGCCTCACCTATGCTGTGTTCGCTCAGTGTGTGTAGGACACGGGGAGCCGAGCGCTGCTCCCTCAGCAGTGAGAATGAGACTCCCGGCGTTGAGCTTGCTGCTGGCCCTGCACTGCGGTGAGTCTCCGGAACTTGTGAGAGTGGCACTGAGTGTGAGAGTGAGGAGTCCGAGTGAGTGTAAATAAGGGTGAGAGGGAGACCACGGAGGAGAGGTAATTAGTGATGTGAAGGTCGGTAGGATGTGAGTGGGGGGGTCACCTTTTTACTTGGGGTATATGGCTTATTATTACTCACATTAAGTTGCTCCTACTTACTGTCATTAACCCCTCCCTGCCCTGTTCCCTCTGACAGTAAGGGGTTAACCTTCTGTATACAGTCCCTTTCATTTCTCCTGCCAGCAGCTAGTGAGTCAGACTCAATAGTGAACTTTGTCAGGGGCTTGTTTTCAGGTTTTCTTTTGTCTGTCGTAACAATAGTAAATACTGTGTACCTGGACTCCTACCTAGGAGATGGGCGCACGGGGAATCACACAGACCAAGGGGGAGCACGGGGAGTCCCACAATTCAAAGGGGAGACGGGGGCGCATGGGGAATCGCACAGTAAATACTGTGTACCTGGACTCCTACCTAGGAGATGGGCGCACGGGGAATCACATAGACCAAAGGGGAGACTGGGGAGTTGCACAATTCAAAGGGGAGCACGGGGAGTCGCACAAGTCAAAGGGGAGACGCAGGCGCACGGGGAGTCGCACGGGGAGTCGCACAGGCCAAAGGGGAGCACGGGGAGTCGCACAGGCCAAAGGGGAGACGGGGGAGCACGGGGAATCACATAGACCAAAGGGGAGACTGGGGAGTTGCACAATTCAAAGGGGAGCACGGGGAGTCGCACAAGTCAAAGGGGAGATGCAGGCGCACGGGGAGTCGCACAGGCCAAAGGGGGCGCACGGGGAGTCGCACAGGCCAAAGGGGGCGCACGGGGAGTCGCACAGGCCAAAGGGGCGCACGGGGAGTCGCACAGGCCAAAGGGGAGCACGGGGAGTCGCACAGGCCAAAGGGGAGACGGGGGAGCACGGGGAGTCGCACAGGCCAAAGGGGAGCACGGGGAGTCGCACAGGCCAAAGGGGAGACGGGGGAGCACGGGGAGTCGCACAGGCCAAAGGGGAGACGGGGGAGCACGGGGAGTCGCACAGGCCAAAGGGGAGACGGGGGAGCACGGGGAGTCGCACAGGCCAAAGGGGAGACGGGGGAGCACGGGGAGTCGCACAGGCCAAAGGGGAGACGGGGGAGCACGGGGAGTCGCACAGGCCAAAGGGGAGACGGGGGAGCACGGGGAGTCGCACAGGCCAAAGGGGAGACGGGGGAGCACGGGGAGTCGCACAGGCCAAAGGGGAGACGGGGGAGCACGGGGAGTCGCACAGGCCAAAGGGGAGACGGGGGAGCACGGGGAGTCGCACAGGCCAAAGGGGAGACGGGGGAGCACGGGGAGTCGCACAGGCCAAAGGGGAGACGGGGGAGCACGGGGAGTCGCACTGGCCAAAGGGGAGACGGGGGAGCACGGGGAGTCGCACAGGCCAAAGGGGAGACGGGGGAGCACGGGGAGTCGCACAGGCCAAAGGGGAGCACGGGGAGTCGCACAGGCCAAAGGGGAGCACGGGGGAGTCGCACAGGCCAAAGGGGAGACGGGGGAGTCGCACAGGCCAAAGGGGAGACGGGGGAGTCGCACAGGCCAAAGGGGAGACGGGGGAGTCGCACAGGCCAAAGGGGAGACGGGGGAGTCGCACAGGCCAAAGGGGAGACGGGGGAGTCGCACAGGCCAAAGGGGAGCACGGGGAGTCGCACAGGCCAAAGGGGAGACGGGGGAGCACGGGGAGTCGCACAGGCCAAAGGGGAGACGGTGGCGCACAGGGAGTCGCACAGGCCAAAGGGGAGACGGTGACGCACGGTGAGTCGCACAGGCCAAAGGGGAGACGGGGGCACATGGGGAGTCGCATAGTAAATACTGTGTACCTTGACTCCTACCTAGGAGATGGGTGCACGGGGAGTCGCACAGGCCAAAGGGGAGACGGGGGCGCACAGGGAGTCGCACAATTCAAATGGGAGACGTGGGCGCACGGGGAGTCGCACTGGCCAAAGGGGAGACGGGGCGCACGGGGAGTCGCACAGGCCAAAGGGGAGACGGGGGCGCACGGGGAGTCGCACAGGCCAAAGGGGAGACGGGGGCGCACGGGGAGTCGCACAGGCCAAAGGGGAGACGGGGGCGCACGGGGAGTCGCACAGGCCAAAGGGGAGACGGGGGCGCACGGGGAGTCGCACGGGCCAAAGGGGAGACGGGGGCGCACGGGCCAAAGGGGAGACGGGGGCGCACGGGGAGTCGCACGGGCCAAAGGGGAGACGGGGGCGCACGGGGAGTCGCACGGGCCAAAGGGGAGACGGGGGCGCACGGGGAGTCGCACGGGCCAAAGGGGAGACGGGGGCGCACGGGCCAAAGGCGAGACGGGGGCGCACGGGGAGTCGCATAGTAAATACTGTGTACCTGGACTCCTACCTAGGAGATGGGCGCACGGGGAGTCGCACAGGCCAAAGGGGAGACGGGGGCGCACGGGGAGTCGCACAGGCCAAAGGGGAGACGGGGGCGCACGGGGAGTCGCACAGGCCAAAGGGGAGACGGGGGCGCACGGGGAGTCGCACAGGCCAAAGGGGAGACGGGGGCGCACGGGGAGTCGCACAGGCCAAAGGGGAGACGGGGGCGCACGGGGAGTCGCACAGGCCAAAGGGGAGACGGGGGCGCACGGGGAGTCGCACAGGCCAAAGGGGAGACGGGGGCGCAGGGGGAGTCGCACAGGCCAAAGGGGAGACGGGGAGTCGCACGGGCCAAAGGGGAGACGGGGGCGCACGGGCCAAAGGGGAGACGGGGGCGCACGGGCCAAAGGGGAGACGGGGGCGCACGGGCCAAAGGGGAGACGGGGGCGCACGGGCCAAAGGGGAGACGGGGGCGCACGGGCCAAAGGGGAGACGGGGGCGCACGGGGAGTCGCACGGGCCAAAGGGGAGACGGGGGCGCACGGGGAGTCGCACGGGCCAAAGGGGAGACGGGGGCGCACGGGCCAAAGGGGAGACGGGGGCGCACGGGGAGTCGCACGGGCCAAAGGGGAGACGGGGGCGCACGGGGAGTCGCACGGGCCAAAGGGGAGACGGGGGCGCACGGGCCAAAGGCGAGACGGGGGCGCACGGGGAGTCGCATAGTAAATACTGTGTACCTGGACTCCTACCTAGGAGATGGGTGCACGGGGAGTCGCACAGGCCAAAGGGGAGACGGGGGCGCATGGGTAGTCGCATAGTAAATACTGTGTACCTGGACTCCTACCTAGGAGATGGGTGCACGGGGAGTCGCACAGGCCAAAGGGGAGACGGGGGCGCACGGGGAGTCGCACAGGCCAAAGGGGAGACGGGGGCGCACGGGGAGTCGCACAGGCCAAAGGGGAGACGGGGGCGCACGGGGAGTCGCACAGGCCAAAGGGGAGACGGGGGCGCACGGGGAGTCGCACAGGCCAAAGGGGAGACGGGGGCGCAGGGGGAGTCGCACAGGCCAAAGGGGAGACGGGGGCGCACGGGGAGTCGCACGGGCCAAAGGGGAGACGGGGACGCACGGGGAGTCGCACGGGCCAAAGGGGAGACGGGGGCGCACGGGCCAAAGGGGAGACGGGGGCGCACGGGCCAAAGGGGAGACGGGGGCGCACGGGCCAAAGGGGAGACGGGGGCGCACGGGCCAAAGGGGAGACGGGGGAGCACGGGGAGTCGCACAGGCCAAAGGGGAGACGGGGGCGCACGGGGAGTCGCACGGGCCAAAGGGGAGACGGGGGCGCACGGGGAGTCGCACGGGCCAAAGTGGAGACGGGGGCGCACGGGCCAAAGGGGAGACGGGGGCGCACGGGGAGTCGCACGGGCCAAAGGGGAGACGGGGGCGCACGGGGAGTCGCACGGGCCAAAGGGGAGACGGGGGCGCACGGGGAGTCGCACGGGCCAAAGGGGAGACGGGGGCGCACGGGCCAAAGGCGAGACGGGGGCGCACGGGGAGTCGCACGGGCCAAAGGGGAGACGGGGGCGCACGGGGAGTCGCACGGGCCAAAGGGGAGACGGGGGCGCACGGGCCAAAGGGGAGACGGGCATCCTGTGAGCACTCTAGTGTCCTGGGAAGTGAGATTGATAGTAGCACCCTCATGAATCTTTATAGAGTTCCCAGTACCTGGTTGGGCCTCTCTTGATTTCTAGGTTCTGCCCCACCCGTCTGCTACCCTGTGCCAGCATCAAATCTCCCATCTGAGCATTGGGAAAAACCTGCACTTCCACATGTCTCAGCCTAGATTGTGCAATACATATAAATGTGTTTGTATTCCCGTATTATCATTTCGCTTATGGTGGGTGAGAGTGTGATAGAAGCCTCCACTGTACAGAGAACAGTAAATGTATAGTACATCTGTATTCTCATATGAATGTCTAAAAATAAGTTAAACATATTATCTGCTCAGAATTCCCAGTAATAGTTATTCCACTGCACTCTTGGAAACTAGGCGGGGACATGTCATCAGTGTGGCAGTTCCCATATATTTTCCTTCCTCAAGGAGCTGAGAGAGTAATGGGATCCTGGCCCAAGACCGTTTTGGGGAGCAGACCTTTGCAGGGACTGTTTGGAAGTGTTGAGTGAGTGAAAACAGAGCTATTAAGCACTTGTTAATTAAATGATGTTTTGATATGCAAACACACATAGGAATTTCATTTGAATAGTAAAAACAGGGAAACTTCCAAATCCCTTTTAAGATATGAGAGATCCAGCCTCAAGATGCTAACACTCCACTGATATGATCGGAGCTGCTGCCCCAATCTATTGATGGATGGGAGACCTCACCTCAAGGAGATTATTCTAGTGTTAGGAATGTAAACCTAGGGACTCGGGAAGACATTCTGACTATGGGGAAGTGTGAGCCATCTATCTACATTATAAATACAGTTAGGAGAAAGAGAGGAAAATGGGGATACTGGGAGAGGTGGAGCAGACGAGAGAGGAGATGATGATTCAGATTGTGTAGTGTAACCCCAAGGAGGACAGGGGGTCCACAGCTTGCTCATGCCTAACAGTTTGCCCCAAGGACATTTATACCTAATAAGAAGCAAAGGAAACTCCTGGCATGACTTCTAGTACTCTGTGGATATAAATGGGGGCTCTAGCACACATCTGTCCTCGTGAGCAACTTTCTAGTACTCTAAGGGTATAACTGGGGAACAGCCAAAAGATACCACCAAGGATTAGACATCTCCCCTTCTGTGAGACAAGTTGTGTCTAGAGAGCAGTTTAATGCTATGGGAGCTGTTCCATCACGGAGTGTGTACTCTATTCTCTTGTCACATTCCTGCCAACCCCCCTCCTATTTTCGCAGGGGGCTTTCAGACATCTCAAATTTCGGCAGCCTGTTGCAGACACAAAGACTGCCCCCCTCTTTCTTTCTGCTGTTTTCCCCCTTCCTCTAGTAACCCCCTCCCCCAAACTTCAGTGTAACCAAAAGCTGTGAATTTCATAGCAGAGCAGACAGCAGGGTGCTAATGCATTATCTGTGGCACGATCTATGCACTGGGAAAGTACTCACCCACACCAGCGTCACGGCCAAATAGGCACATAATGGGTTAAAGCAGGGCTTCATGAAGCTAGGGAGCTATGGCTCCTAATCAATGACTGCTTGTTCCGAATATATATGTATGTATGTTGTTCAGTCATGTCTGACTCGGCGCATCTTGTGTCCGATTTTGCATACCCATAAGGTTTTATTGGAAAAGATATTGGAGTAGGTCGCCAGTTCCTTCTTTGTCCAGTGGCCCGCACGTTATTTGTGCCAGTGTGTTGGACGCCTGGGGTTTGTGGGCGCTGGTGTATTGTATATACAGAGAGAAGCTGTTGATCATTGTTTTACTGATGAGTGAAGTTAAACCATAATCAATTCACTAAATGTTGATTACGTTTTTCACTTGGTGAATCCAAGATTACATCTTGAGATGGTAGTTTTAAACTTTTTCATTATTCAAAACATGCTGTAGAACCTGAGCCTCTAATTAGAGGCAATTACACTGATTGCTTTGTTGAAAATTAGCAGACGTCTTCCTTTCCCTTAGTTTCCCCTCTACCAGTTTTTAAGCCCTCTACTTACTGACTCTCCTGCGAGCTCAGAAGGTTTCAATGCCTCAACGGCTCACCTCTGGGCTGCAAAAGTTTGACATGATTTTATATATATATATATATATATATATATATATATATATATATATATATATATATATATATATATATATATATATATATATATATAATCAACATGTATTTAAGACTAGAGCTAGTGAGGCAAGACGTGGAGCCAGAGGAACTATGTTAGTACTGAAGCTTGAGGGGCAATAGTTCCCTGTGATTTGTCCAGGCCCCAGAAATAACATTATATGATCCCACCAGACTTGGATATTTCAGGCCCGATGATATTATTTATTCATTGGCAGGAAATGGTTTTAACCCCATAGAAGTTGTGGTCTTGTGTTCACCTCCAGGCCTTTGAATGCCTGCTATAACCCTCCCCCTTCCTAAGTACAATAGCATTAACTTGGGAAGGTAAAGAATGACCTTTCAACTCTTGAAATGTCTGCAGCTTTAGGTCATTCCGTATTTATCCTGGGGACATATTGTGTTTAGTGCATCTGAGACTAACCCTTTAAGACCTAGATAATTAAAGGGAAGTCTGACGGCTTGTGATGTTTGCTTAAATATAGCTAAAAATGTCTTTTTTAGAAGGGAATAATGGCCGATGGGTAGGGTGAGAGAGCGTGCATGTCTCGGTGTGTGCTTTCCATTCCCATGCAGGTCCCACCCACCTGGCACCACTGCGGCTTGTGTTTGCTCAGATTTATCTGAACAGGAAAGGTACCCGGACAGATGGGATTCACGTGGCTGTGCAGATTTATGCTGAGTGCTACAAGATGACTTTCACAAATTTTACAAAACTCTTTCAGGGTTTGTTATTAGGATGTTTAAAGTTTGCAAAATTATCTCAAACTTGGGAGCGAGAGATAGGTGTGTGTATATTAATAAATAAGGACAAATATAGTGTATATTAATGTAAAATAAGGAAAAAAAATGTTACTTTCTAAAAGTTAGTTTTAAAGTTATATGGAAGGTGTCTGAATTTTACTAGGTATGTAACAGTAACATCCCTGTGTATATGACTTTAAGTGTGTTTTTTATTAAGAAGTGCTTATAAGCTCAGTTTTTACTGCCTAAAATAAAACAAATAGTCCCTGTATGGGTCTGCCCACTGTAGCTCGGGGAGACAGACTTTGCTGTGTTTCATACTAATCAAGCAGCAACATGCTGCTGAATCGTGGTCCCTGATAGGCTAGGGCACTACACTGCACATCTAGCTGTACAGAGATTGTCTGCATATGCTGTGGTGGGCAGACCCTTACAGGGAATATTTGTTTGTTTTATTCAGAAGTGCTTATAAGCCCTGTATATACTGCCTAAAACCAAAGTACGTAAAAGTAAATAGATATATAGGAACCTTCCATATCCCTTTTAAGAACAGCATCTCCTAAGAATAGTGAAGTTCTGTATTTGTTTAACTGTTTCATTGACATTGTAATTTATATAAATGTGCAGTACTTTGCATACTGAAAGATCTTGGGCAGAAAACAACTGGTATGCTTCTCGTAAGGAGCCTTAAAGGAACATTGAGAAGGCATGTTTATAATTTGCTCTCATAAAGGAAATCTGGTCATGGGTAACATTTTTGAAAGTTTAACAATCAATACAGCCATTTAGTTTTTAACTGTTCTATGTAATGTGTTAATGGTGGCAGACATTTTCTTTGGTCCTAAGATGATTTGACATGTGGGGTGGTTACGTTCAGGTAAGTTATCTGAAGGTCTGTTGAAATACTAAATAAAGAGAGTCTCAGGAAGATAACCCTCATCCATCCGGCTTCAAGCAAACCAGTGTTCAAAGCACTTCAGTGTTGAGCCCAGTTTATATGGTCTTTGGTGTTTAACATTGTCATTTTGTGTGATTTAATCTAAACCAATAGTAACATTTTGATCTGGGCACGGGCTGGTTACCTTCCAGCCCTCGCGGGCACGGGCTGGTTACCTTCCAGCCCTCGTAGGGACCTCACTTTTTATCTAGGTTTGCATTGATTTAAATATTTTAAATATTATTATTATTATTATTTTTTTACTGCTGCTATGTTCTTTGATAATCTGTCTATAACTGTGTGGTATGTTTTAAATGGTTAGGCTCTTCCTGGCAGATTGGGGCTCAGTGACCGTCGCCAGTCCCCAGACCCCTGATATTATTATTATTATCTTTTATTTGTATCGCGCCAACATATTCCGTAGCGCTGTACAGGGGATAAGAACAGGGGAAATACACGTTTAACAAATTCAAAGTTGAAGGGCCCTGTTTTGAGCTTAGAATCTTATCCCTGATATGGGTGTAACACATATCAAATCATTTTATTAATTCTGTATATTTGTAATTCAAAGTACATTTGAAACTTATGTGAGCTCCACCATCTGTGGAGGCAGAGTGTGCTAGCCAATGAGCTGTGCAGAGCTGTGTCCTAGCAAATCAGCTGTCAGTATCATGGCTGCTTCCAGCACAGCTTTGTGTCAGCTAGTGAAAGGGAAACAGATATATGATTGTACCTGTCTCTGATTAGAGACAATTATGAATTTTATGCCAACTTAGCTTGGGTTTTCAGGTACATTTCTTCTCAAAAACAACTGCCTGAAAATTAAAGACATTTTGCAGACTTTATGTTAAGTTTATTAATATTTTATTTTGGAATTTTTCATGCAATTTTTTTTTTATATACCCTACTGATTCTCCATTATCAGATGCATTCAGAATCTAAGGTGTAATTAGATAATGTATTAAACCTTGTGCCTGAGAACTACAGTATTGTGATACTTTCATGTAATTGATATTACCAAAATAAATAGTTGAAGGGGACATGAAAGGTTCCTCTCTTTCAAATGAGGGTTGTCGTGTGATACGGTTTTTAGAGCAGAGGTTCCCAAACTGTGGTCTGTGAGCAGCATTCAGGTGTGGTATTATAAAAATGCATGTACACTTCTAATTATTTATACAATCTATACTCCAATATAGCACGACACATTGGAATTGATCAAATAGACAAAAAACATCCTTGAAGACTCTTGGTAGCTCTAAAGTGATCCACGAGATTTCCATCTTCCTCTCTCCAGTTATGTAAGTTATTGACTCCTATACCATGTTACCTGCTGCCTAAATAGCCGTGTTTGCTAGTACAGGTACAGCACAGCTAATCTGCCATTAGAGGGTCCCGCATCTCCTTTTAATTAGGATACATGTTCAGCAGGGATTCCCTGCCGCAGCTGTTGGGGTTGCTGTGGCGTCGGCATCCTTTTACATTATCTCCTTAGGATGTTTCTCTTTGGGAGGGGTAGGGAGGGGGGCTTCTGTATGGCCTCTTCATTTTTTTGTATTGGGTGGCTTTGCCCAGACCACTGGTCCGGCAAATCGGGTTGGTGTAGGAACAGAGGATGCTGGATAATCCGTGTTTTACCTGTAGGACTGTCAGTTAATTGCCATTGCCTTGGTGATCAGCTGATAGCTACAGGCTCTTTAAATTTGTTTGAAAAAGGGTCTCCTGTTTGATTATGGTGAGAGATAAACAAAGCCCCCCTCCCCCCATTCAAAAGTAAACCCCTTGTTATAATATTTTACATCAATTCTATTTGTATAGCGATTATTTTATATTTAGAGGCACAGAAAGCCTCATTGTAAGCTGACCTGTGCTGATATCCTGTTGCTCGCTCTTACTCATCATACACCTCTGTTATACACAACCTTAGATGTATGTATTGTTTCTGAGACTCCACCTGGAGGTGGCTAGGTGTGTCCTCTGGTACATGACTGGAGCAATCTTCTAGCTGACGCTTCTGGTTACATCCGACTCCTCTTACTAATGGAGATGAATCAGACGTGATGGGGCTGGGGGCTTTGTGGTTGTGACTCACCTGTCTCTCACCATCATACTCGTCATTCCTCTGTATTGTGTCTGGAGTTTCCTTATAGGGGGACAAAGAGAGATGGGTGTGCTTAAGATACCAGTCTGGGCTTGTTGTAATTACTAGAGTGCTCTATAATGTTGTGCCTATTGTATCTCACTGCAGCCCCATTACAATTATGGCTCCTCAGGATTCAAGACCTTATTTGCATATAGGTTAGGTACCTGACCCACACTTATGAGATCCATTTAAGATCAATCCTATTCTGTTCTTTAAAGCTGTTTAATACAGCGAGCATATGCCTAAAAGGAGCCATGTGTAAAGTGGTATTGGCTTAAAGAATTTAAAAAAACTAATTGCGGACTCATTTGGGTGTCCCCACCCAGTTCCGTAGAGTGCGATACAATAACTGTATTGGCAGAAAATATGTTTGTTTGTTTGTTTTTTAACTTATTTTTAGACCTTCAGATGAGAACACTATTTATTTATCATGTCTTGATCAATAGATAATTTATCATGTGGCTCTGTGTTTAGATGGAGTCTGGCAGTGCAAGGGTCCGTGTCCTGGCAGTGGAGGTCACAGATACTGCCAGCTGCATGAAAGTTATGGAAACTTTTTATGTAGTGGCTAAATATAGTTTTCATAGATTACTTTTCAAGAGTGAGCTGAAGGGGCTCGCGGGCAGTGCCTGCTGTACTTCTATTTAGTGGAACTTATTCTTGGTGCAGATTGTTACTATCTCCCTATCAGTTCTCCTAAGGGGGTCTTTGTTTTATAGTCGGGAGTTATATTTTAAATGGATATGGAAGGCTCCTGGATGTTGCGAAGTATATAATACAATAGGTTAGCCGTACTTGTCATTTCAGTGTTTAGCACTATGACTTCAATAGAATCAACTTATAAAAACAGGAACTTTATTGTAATCTTTAAAAATTGTTTATGCTCCACAAAAAAAGTGCTCATTACAGTCCAGTTTGGACAATTTAAAACAAATTAGCCTGATGTTAGCCACATTGGGATCAAAAACTCATAAACTGCCGGTATACTTAGAGCGCCATTTTTAGCTGTGTGAATGTGTACATTTTAAGGTATTTTCATACATTCTCTATGATTGGATACATTATTATATTATTATATAATATTATTAATATTCTATGCTTTTGGAAAGAAACACGTTTATTGCAGGGCATTCAGCCAGCTTGTGGGGCACACCATAGCACCTCAGACAGGAGGTCTCTGAAATGGGACACAGGGTTGTTGTGGCATAGACTTTTATTTGATTTCGGAATATTTGGATTTGCATTGTCCAAACTGGACTGTATTGAGCATTTTTTTTTTGTGGAGCATAGACCATTTTTAAAGATTACAATAAAGTTCCTGTTTTTATAAGTGGATTCTATTGAATGCAGGTGTTGGTGCTGAAATGACAGCTGAAAAGTACGGCTATACCTATTGATTCAGAGTATATAATATCCCTGTGTTTCTATTTACTTGTATGTACTTTTTATTTTATTAAGAAAATAAAATTTTTTGCTGTCTAAAATCAAACAAATTGAGAAATGGTCTGAATGGTCAACTGATTGGTTAGTATGAGACACTGCACGCCCAGTACTACTAGTAACACCCAGGAACTTTTCATGTCCCTTTTTAAGTCTACAAACTGCAATCTTTATACATTATCTCAACAGTCACCAGCAGAAGTAGCTGGTGACCTTCTGTCACTTTACACAAAGCACTTTTGCCACCATATTACACAGAAGCTCTGGATATATTTTTAGAATGTGAAAAAAACTGATTTAGTCTATTACCTTTTGAATTGTGGTGTTGGAGAAAACTGCTTCGAGTCCCTTGGACTGCAAGAAGATCCAATCAAGTACTACAGGGAGTGAAACCAAACTGTTCACTGGTCATTGAAACAATGAACATGAGCTCGACGGATCTCAGGGGGACAGTGGCTGACAGATGTGCCTGGTGTGCTGCTGTCCATAGAGAGCTGGACACGACTAAACAAGCAGCCTAATAAATGGTGTAATGTGTAACCATTTATTCTGAAATATCCTCAAATTAAATTCCTGCAGTGGGAAGAACGCAAGATGGATGCTGCCGGCTTCTTTTTTAGATGGTATTATCTAGGTCAGAACTCATCAGGTGCCCTCTGTGATGACTTATTTTAATGTGAGGGATGTCTCCTTAGCTGGGCCCGGCTTGATCCTTCAGATGCTCTGCGGTCATGTCTCATTGCTCCTCTGTTGTGTCTGTGATGGATGTCTTTCTTCTCACAATTTGGGGGCTAAATGTGACTCTCCATTGCCCTGCCCTCCAGCTGTGATATCCTGCTACTTGCAAGCCTGTGCCGGATCTGTCATTGCCACCCGGCAAGGGCCTGGCGACAGATTAGAGGCACACATCCCTGCACTAGGATAGTGTGAGAAGGATAGATTCACTAAACTGTGATACATGTTACACAGATGCTTTGTTCTCTTATTTGTAAACAACCAACATATGATTCTGTAAATAAACTAAGGTCCTAAGGATGCTTTGTTCAGTTGTGTCCGACTGTCTGACTCTATGGACTGCAGCACGTTCGGCATTGACTTCATCTGTCCATTTCCACCTCTCCCGTTCCCTTCTTCGTGTGCCTTCGATCTTTCCCAGCATCAAAGTCTTGTCTAGGAAATCCTTCCTTCTTATGATATGGCCAAAATATTTGAGCTTCAGCCTCATGATCAAATCTTCCAGTGACCAGTTTGGCTTTATTTCTTCTAGTACTGATTGATTGGATCTTCTTGCAATCCAAGGGACCCTATGTAGTTTTCTCCAACATCACAATTCAGAGATTTAAATTCTTTGGCGCTCAGACTTTATGGCCTAGCTCTCACATCCATATGTTGTCATTGGGAATACCATAGATCTAACTATGCAGACCCTTTTTTAATTTCAAAAAGATCTTGAAGCTAGAGACTTGTAAATTATAATATTTCTTGTAGGTGTATCTCCTGGATTCTCATTTTCTAGTCTTAAAGGGACCATGCAAGATATACACGATAGCATGATCAAGAGGGGTAGAAGAGATACTTGATGCGTTTTGCATAATTTGTGGTTAGGGCTTTTTGAGAGCATGTACCCACCCCTGCTGTATACATGATGCTGCACTGGCTGTGCAGGCTAAGTGAGGGTGACAGGGAGCTCCAGATGTGGCCCCTTGCTCACTGTACTTAAAGGAGTTCACCTCAATGATGAGGTAAATTTTTTTTCATGCAAAAAATTTTGCAAGATGGGTTATGATGCATTTATAGCCCATCTCACTTGCATATACCTTTACAGCCTTATTAAATTGCGATTTGCCAATTGAATAGGGCTGTATATAAGCACAGAGCATATTTACTGGCAGAATTTTTTAGTTTAGTGAAGACCTTGCTTCTGGATAGAGGTTCACTAACTAAAAACTTTTGTAAAAAAAAATATGCTCTGCGCTTATATAGAGCCTTTTTCAATTGGCCGAATCACAATTTAATAAGGCTGTATACCTAGGGGAAAGAGTCCACGCTAAGCGGTGGTGGAAGTAGTTCTCACAAGTGTGTATTTGTTGTGTGTTTCAGTTTCTGGGTCTATCTGCTGGGCTCATAGTTTATTTTTAATGGGGTTTTGTTCAGTTGTGTTGCACTCTTCCTGACCCTGTGGACGCAGCTCGCCAGTTGCATCTATCTAAATCTCTGGTTGTGCTTTTCCATAAGGTTTTCTTGGCAGATACTGGCATGCGTGACTAATAACTTCTCCAGTGGACAGTGGTTTGTCTGACCTCTCTGACTAATTTTAGGTGGCCCTACATGATACAGCTCACAGCTTCATTGAGATGCACAAGCTTTTTCACCACAAGGCATTGATCCAGAAGGAGTTTGGGGGATGTCCATATGTTCTCACATTAAAGGGATATGGAGTGTTCCTGGTTTTTACTAGGTATATAATATCCCTGTGTATCTGTTTAATTTTATGTACTTTTATTTTATTAAGAAGTACTTATAAGCTCAGTTTTTACTGCCTGAATTCAAACAAACAGTCCCTGTATGAGTCTGCCCACAGCAGTCTATGCAGACACAGACTCTGTAGTGCTGGATGTGCAGTGGTGTCCTAACCTATCAAGGACGACAGATCCATACACTAAACTGTTGTTTGATCTTAGGCAATAAAAACAGAACATCAAAGCACTTCTTAATATAAAGTATATTCAGAGGGATATTATATACCTAGTAACAACTAGGCACCTTCCATATCCCTTTAATTTTCATACCCCATTCATATCATTTAGATAATATTGATCTATCTATCAGTCCCTATGGACTCGTGACATCCGTGTCCAGTGCCTCTCACTATTTAGGCAGTGGCAGATTGATCTTCTCACACCGTCATTTCTAGCTCGTTGTGTATATGATAATATCCTATTAGCAGCTTCTGCCTGATATTGAGCCGCTGCAGCTAAGCCGTCTCCAAGCTCCTAATTCTTGTCTTTCAAGGGCTGACCTCATTTTCTTTTGCTTCACTTGAAAGCTGCACAGTTTAGTCTTGCATTCAAATCCACTGCACTATGTTATGTTCGTAAGATGCCTCGTCTGCCATTTACCTGCCCTGGGTGTATTATATGCTGTGCTCTAATTTACTGCCCTTGTGGCACGAAGTGAAGGGGCATTTCAGTTTATGCCCCACTCATGTCTATTACAAACAGGCATCTGAAATAAGAAATAAGCCAACTCCAGTCCAAGCTCTGCTGTCCATACAGCTCTGTAATTGGTGTGATTCACGTGCTACCACTCCATTTATAGTATTTACGGACTTAGTCTAAATATTACAGAAATTATTTACTGTAGAGAAAACATGATAGTACAATGTATAGCCAATATTTAATGTCCTTCTTTAAAATTATACCAACTTCATTTTTTGGGGCGACAGTGCAACTGCAAGTATTGCTTATTCTTTTTCCTCTTTGAGGGCATATATGGACACTTGTGGCACTGATTTGTGTCTGACGTCTTATGATGGAGCTGGACAGGTGCCCTCCAGTGTGTAACAGCTGCAGCCTCTGGATCCGGCTTCGTCAGGAGAGATCATGTTTTAGCACTTGCTGATTAAAAGGGCCAGTGTAAGCTCCCCATGTTAAATGTATTATTTAGCTCACCATTAACATTGAAAATGCATTTGTAAACAGCAGCAAAGCTTTAGACAGAAAATAATTTAAAAACTGTTTGCTTCATTAACTGTTTCTGTGCTCCTTACACAGTCCTGAGCACTACTGAAAAGAAGCATATCGATCGAGATGATCATTAATTAGGCAGAATGGGTAATCTGGAACATGCTCTGTGGGATAAAGGGGCTAGAGTTACAATCCCATAACTCCCTGCATATCCAAAATGAGCATACTCAGGTTAACAAATCAGTATTTTATCTTAGCTAAAATATGTGGGTTGTTTTCAATAGTGCTCAGGACAATGAGAGGTGGGAATGGGTACAGCAGCGGCCATTAATCAGGTATTCTCTGGCTAAAGCTTTGCTTCTGTTTTTTTTTTTTTTTTTTTTTTTTTTTTAAGCTCCTACACACTGTCTCTGTAGTACTAGCTGTACTAACCTATCAGCAGCATTTCAAAATATGGTGTTAAACTGCAAGTGGCAAGTACATCTAAAGAGACACTGTGTGCATGAGCTGCTGGGGAAGGAGATTAAGGGCAGAGGTCTCAATCAGGCGTCAGTCCCCAGAAAAAGTGACATGTCATCCTATCCTAAGGATAAAGGAGATAATGTGTTCTAATATTGTTGATGTCACAAGTCCAGGAATATGGGCAAACGGGTAAAGCACTTGGCCATCTAACCTCTCATGTGCAGGGATATATAACTGCTATTTACATGTACTCATTATACAAGGACACCTGTCTGAGGGACATAATCACTTGTACAGTTATAGACGAGTATACTCGGGGACTGTTTGCTTTTGTTGGTTTCTTTATGATTTAGGGCAGTGGTGGATCTAGTGAATGGAGGGCCCCAGTACAAAATATATTTTGGGACCCCTTGTTGCAAAGTCTTATACCTAGTAGAGGGCCTGTTAGAGCCAAAACAATATGTAGGTGGTCAGATGACCTCTAGGGCAGTCAATTATTTTTTGAAGAAATGTAATCTGACTGACCCATCCATAATAAGGTGTCCCCCACAGGGAGGGCCCTGGTGCTTTACACCTCCTGCACTAGCAGTAGCTCCACCAGTCCATCAGAGATTGTAATTTCCAGGTGCAGGAGCTGTATGCACTGATACAAAAGGAGGATTTCTTTATTTGGTAGGAACTTTTGTCATTGGGATACAAGCCCATATTTAGTTTTTGGAGAGTTTTCTTCCTCCAGTATGACATGATCGTCCAAATAAAATAAGATGAAATCTGATGAGCTGTTTGGGCGTTGTGGAAGTTTTAGGAACTGCTAATTCTAACCCTCAGCGAGACGTTGCAGGCTAGTGGCCCTTTGGTATCCTGGCCCGCACAGGCATTGCCAGCTTGGTTGTGGTTTTTCCCATCTCTGTACTTAAGTGCTGCTGGGGCCAAACACGGCCAAATCCCAGAAATGAACCCCTACAAGGTAATAACAAGAGCCAATAAAACTCTGCATGGATCTTGCACTTTAACCTGTGCAGTGCTGAGAGAATTAAAATATTGATTTTAATAATATGTTGATGTTTGAAAAATACTGCTTTGTGACTTATTATTATTATTATTAATATTAATATTATTATTATTTTATATTATTATTATTTGTAATGCATGGACATATGCCATAGCACTATACAGGGGTTTAGTACAAAGCAAAAACAATTTTAACTAATTTCAAAAGAATGGAGGCCCCTGTCATTGAGCTTAAGACCATTACAGTGTGTGTGTTTGGTCCTGATCGTTGGACCCAGTGCATGTATTGCTGGTTTTCAATGTGTTTGCTTTCTTTTATATATGTCTGTAAAGTATGTTACAAACATTCATGGTTGTGTCACTTTTAGAGAGAACCTTTCGTTTTATAGACCGCTTGCTGAAAACTTCTTGTCTGAGGAGCACTTCTTGATAATTTGGAAACTGAGGGCATTTTCATCTACTGTAATATAGAGGAATGTTTGGGGGAATGAGAGGCATTTGTTTAATCATTGGGCTATTTGGAATTTTACATAATCGCCATTCCCCACACATGCTCAGAATCAGGCAGCTTGCAACTTTACATTTTATGCATTTTAAGCGCCAGTCTCTCAAATGCAACCTTCACAAAGTATCATGAATGTCTCCAGGGTCCAGGAAAGACATCAGAATAAAGTCTTCTTTACTTTGAACTCACACCAGTTTCTTATAATGAACAAAGAAAACAAAACAAAATATAAGGCTTTATTGTATATTAAAGGTATACAGTGTCTTGCAAAAGTATTTACCCCCTTGGCATTTTTCGTGTCTTGTTGCCTCACAACCTGGAATTAACATGAATTGTTTATGGGTTTGCATCATTTGGTTAACAGAACATGCCCACAACTTTGCTTCACAATAAACAAACCTCTTCAAACAACAAATAGGACAAAATAACAGAAAAAGTCAATGTGCATAACTATTCACCCCCTAAAGTCAATACTTTGTAGAGCCACCTTTTGTGGCAATCACAGCTCCAAGGCGCTTTGGATAAGTCTCTATGAGCTTGCTACATCTTACCACTGGGATTTTTGCCCATTCCTCCTTGCAAAACTGCCCCAGCTCCTTCAAGTTGGATGGTTTGCGCTTGTGAACAGCAATCTTTAAGTCTGACCACAGATTTTCTATTGGATTGAGGTCTGGGCTGTGACTAGGCCATTCCAACACCTTTACATGTTTCCCCTTAAACCACTTAAGTGTTGCTTTAGCCGTGTGTTTGGGGTCATTGTCCTGCTGGAAGGTGACCCTCCGTCCTAGCCTCAAATCACGCACAGAGTGGTACAGGTTTTGCTCAAGAATATCCCTGTATTTAGCCCCATCCATCTTTCCCTCAACTCTGACCAGTTTCCCAGTCCTGGCTGCTGAAAAACTTCCCCACAGCATGATGCTGCCACCGCCATGTTTCACTGTGGTGATGGTGCTCTTTGGGTGATGTGATGTGTTGGGTTTGCGACAGACATAGCGTTTTCTTTTTTCTTTGGCCGAAAAGTTACATTTTAGTCTCCTCAGACCAGAGCACCTTCCTCCATACATTTTGGGAGCCTTTTCGCAAACTAAGAACAAGCCATTTTGCTTTTTGCTGAACGTAATGGCTTTCTTCTGGCCACTCTGCCATAAAGCCCAAGTCTATGGAGCGTCCGGCTTATTGTCATCCTATGTACAGATACTCCAGTCTCTGCTGTGGATCTCTGCAGCTCCTCCAGGGTTACCTTAGGTCTATGTGCTGCCTCTCTGATTAATGCCCTCCTTGCCCGGTCCGTGAGTTTTGGTGGGCATCCGTCTCTTGGCAGGTTTGCTGTTGTGCCATGTTCTTTCCATTTGGTTATGATAGATTTGATGGTTCTCCGGGGATCATCAAAGATTTTGATATTTTTTTATAACCTAACCCCGACTTGTACTTCTCACCAACATTGTCCCTTACTTGTTTGGAAAGTTCCTTGGTCTTCATGGCAGTGTTTGGTTAGTGGTGCCTCTTGCTTAGGTGTATATGTAATGACAGATAATGTGACACTTAGATTGCACACAGGTGGACATCATTTCACTAATTATGTGACATCTGAAGGTAATTGGTTGCACCAGAGCTTTTTATGGGCTTCATAACAAATGGGGTGAATACATACGCACATGCCAATTTTATGTTTTCTATTTCTAAAAAGTAGTTTTATGTGTATATTCTCGTTTTACTTCACCAACCTAGACTATTGTGTTCTGATCCATCACCTAAAATTCAGATTAACAAAACATTGAACTTAAGGCTGTAATGTAACAAAATAGGTAAAAAGTCAGGGGGGTGAATACTTTTGCAAGGCACTGTAGATGGAAGGTTTTTGGATGTTACTAGCCATATAATGTACCATATAATATACCCTTTATATATTTTCTTTTATGTACTTTATTTTATTAAGTGATTTATAATCTCTGTATGGGTCTACCCTCTGCAGCATATGCAGCCACAGACTCCGTTGACGCAGGCTAGGAAAGGACACTGAACATTCAATCAGGCACCACATCCCAGCAGCATGTTGCTGAGAGATGGTCACTGATTGGTTAGTATGAGACGCAGCACAGCAAATACTACAGAGTCTGCGGCTGCATATACTGCAGAGGACTATACCGTCTTATCGCAACAGGTCAGTAAAAGAACTACAACAATTAAACAGAATTTACCTATTTTTTTATTTTTTGTTACAATATCACCAAATAGTTATATTTTATAGTTTATCTGAACAGCTTGAGGAGCAGTTATGAGGAATGTGATCATAGCAGAGAGTGGTCATTAATGGCCTGGGGGATGTACATGGTGTAAGCCTGTAATCCTATTGGATAAGATGCGGGTATCTCGCCTGGCCTGGCCTGGCCTCTGGTAGAGGGGAGCTTCTCTTTGAAGGGATATGGGACTCTTTGTTTAGTTGGTCATGTAGAATGCAGTTAAAGGAGCAGGTTTTAGCGTACTATGGTATAGTCTGATTTGCTGCAACGGACACACTCCTATATGAGAGGACCTCATTTCCTTAAATTCCCAAATACTTAAAGGGCTGCTACCCCCACAAAAAATTGATTTTAAACTGATTACACATTGTACTAGCAGTTTTTTCTGTAAGTAAATCAATTGTCAAATAGTTAGCATTGATTTTGCAGCTCCTGTATGCCAATGTGAGGTTCAGAGTACCTGATATCGGTGGGTGAGGGGACAAACTGGCAGATAACATTGAGGGTCTTTACTTCAGCCACTACAGAGACAGACAAGAAGACTGATTGTTATTAGCACATCAGGGCAGCCGATTTAATATCAATGTGCTATTCATTTGCATATAAATGCAGCAACAACGTGGAATTTCCCAAGATTTATTCTCTTTATAAATAAATGGATAACACAACATATAGCCAGTTTTTATTTTTTTTATTCATGTATTTCTTTTAACCTTAACACCAAAGCAAACATCCTTACTATTTTAAAGCCTACTATTTTATTGTATGTTAAACATGTCCTGTGCTACAGGCTGCCATGTTTCACTTTGGAGGGTGTGTTAAGTCACATGTGGTAATAGAGATGTAGCTCCTGCCTGCCACACTAGTGGGCCCTGCTCCATTCTGTGTGCTTGGAGTTTGTGGCCATTCTCCGCTTATCACCCTAAGGTGCTGCTCTGCACACAGATAATGATCTAGAATGTAGAACTTGTGCTGTATGCATGGGGTGTGCTGTAGGGTCACCCCTGGGTGGGGTGAGTGGGCACTGCATGTTTTAGGTTGATAATAGACACATGCCGAAGAGCGGCCCCTCCATATGTCCACAGCTGTCCAGCATATTGTGCCAAAGGCAAATCCCATTACCAGATAAGCCTGGAATTCAGCTAATTACTGGAGGGCAAGAGATTGTGTATTAATATTAACAGTTAAAGGGATGTGAAAGGTTCCTGCATGTTACTAGGTATATAATATAATTGTGTATCTATTTCTTTTTATTAAGAAGTGCTTATAAGCTCTGTATTTACGGCCTAAAATCACACAACTAGTTCCTGTTTGGGTCTGCCCGCTGCAGTGGATGCAGACACAGACTCTGCTGTACATGCTGTGCTGTGTCTGACTAGCCAATCAGTAATTTCAGAGCTGTTTTTCTAATAATAAGTGGCATTTTTATTACTTCCAACTGAAATGAACATGTTCATATTATTATATTGATACCTTATTATTTTCCCATATTTGGGGCCTCTGTTTCTGAGCCCAAACAGAAATGATAAAAGTAACTTACAGCTGTGTGCCAAAGTAATTAAATTAGGAAGATGAAGGGGAAACGGTGCAGTATGTTTTAATCAGACTTTAATATTATGGGCATGATGCTAACAATGAGAGCAAAGTGATGAGACAAAATAATGACCCTTCCTAAAAGCCCTGTTATATATACATATATTGGCTTAAAGAGTGAAAATGGATTGTGGTTTCAATTACAGACCCAGTTTCCTGTAGAGTGTGTGTGTGTGTGTGTATGTAACTGTGTGTATATAATATATACACACATAATCCCACAAAAGTGAGTACACCCCTCACATTTGTGTAAATATTTTATTATATCTTTTCATGTGACAACACTGAAGACATGCCCCTCTGCTACAATGTAAAGTAGTAAGTGTGCGGCCTGTATAACAGTGTAAATGTGCTGTCCCCTCAAAATAACTCAACACACAGCCATTAATGTCTAAACCGTGGGCAACAAAAGTGAGTACACCCCTAAGTGGAACTGTCCAAATTGGGCCCAATTAGCCATTTTTCTACCGCGGTGTCATGTGACTCAGTGTTACAAGGTCTCAGGTGTGAATGGGGAGCAGGTGTGTTAAATTTGGTATTATCGCTCTTTGTATGTTTGTATGTATAGTACATTTGTGTTCACATTTGAATGTCTAAAACAAGTAGAATCCTGCTCAGATTTCCAAGAAATACAGTTATTACACTGCACTCTGGGAGCCTGGGCAGGGACATGCAAATGTGCCCACAAATGTAATCCATGACCATTTTAAACATAGCTCCTTTAGCATATGCCTTCTGTATTACACAGCTTTTTTTCAAAGCTCAGGATGGATTATACACCAGCCAAGTTACTGCGTGTCATCAGCGTGGGGCTGGATCATTAGCCTGTGTAGTAGATTTTATGAGGAGGTAGTTTACCACAGCAATCCATTTAATTTATAGTGGGCAAAAGATAGACATTATTTTAACAAACTAGAGCATGGAAGCTGACTTCATAGTTGTCCTTCTTTTCCAGGCTTGCAAGCATACCCGCAACTGCCTTCTAGTGAGCATGTCAGTAGGAGAAGGGTCAAATCCTTAAATCTTCCCTAAATCGACCAATGAATGAACAAACCTCCCTTCTTATACTCCATAACAAATAATACAAGTTGGCACACCAACTCAGACTCCCAGCCAGCAGGAAATGTGAAAGATATTGCATCCTTCAGTCACCATGTGTCTTCTTGAGCTGCAACGGGTAGACCCATACAGGGGCTATTTGTTTGATTTTAGGTAGTACAAATAGAGCTTATAAACACTCCTTAATAAAAGTACATAGGAGTAAATGGATACACAGGGGTATTATAAACCTAGTAAAACCTTTCATATCCCTTTAAAAGAATATACCCACCTAGGCAGTCACTGTGTTCATTTAGAAAGCACAGTAAAAGTCACTGCATGTTTTGGCAGCATCACTGTTCCTTTAATATCAAAAAGTACAAAATGATGTATGTGGTGCAGAAAATAGGATTAAAGTCATTTTACAGCAGCAGCTGATGAAAGGCCCTGGGAGTCATTATCTGAGATTAAAGGTAAACGAGGAGTGGAGCAAAGCTGTGGGAAAAAGCCGCAGCGTCCTGGGTAATAATGGAAGAGATTAGCAGAGAGAGGGAGGTGGTCACTACAGCGTAATCACCGGTGAGATCTGGGCATCAAAGAACAACTCCCGGCCCATGGGCGTATAAAGAGATGCTTGACAGCCAGAAGTTATTTACCCCTTGGAGGAAACATTGGAACCATGTACATGTACTACATGGAAATGCACTGGGTTATTATTAAAGGTATGTAGAAGTTTCCTGGATTATAAATGCTTCTGACAGAGGAGGATTAGTAGTGTATGAACAAATCCTTAATAAAAAATAAACCTTAATAAACTTACTATAAAGTTTGCAACATTTCTTCAGTTGATTTTGAGAAGGAATGTCCTTGAAAATCCAAGCTGAATTAGCACAAAATTCATAATTGGTTATGGCCAATCAGAGACTGATACAGCAATGTATATGTTGAGACAAATCAGCTGTCTGTATCACGGCCGCAACTTTATTAGGACACAACTTGGCACAGCTCATTGGATAGGACGCGCTGCCTACATAGGTTCCTCGGGGGTGGAGCTCACACAAGAAGATTACTTTTTGGATTAAAAGTATACAATGATTTGATATGAGACACCCGATAAGACAGACACCCAGGAGATCACACAAACTATAGCTTTAACGATTTTGAGTATTAGATAAACAAGTTTGAATCTTTGGTATTCACATTCTCCTAATGAGTTTATCTGGCATGGAGGTTTATACAGGTAGATCAGGATAATGAGTCTTATAGTACAAGAGAAGGCCCCCTATAGATCACTATCTTGTCTTGGTGAAGGGGCTTGTGTATCCTTGTGAAGCTGTGAGATGCACCATGTAGGGTCACCCAAGATGGTCAGGCTGGAAAACAAAATGGCACCATCTCCAGTATCTTTGCCAAGAATATGCCTGGTGTGTTGTGGTACATGGAGTCAAGAGTCAGACACGACTGAATGACTAAACAATCTTACTGGGCATGCTAATGAGTCATGTGACCACTTAAGCCTGAAAAAATAGTAAATTTAGTTGGTATTCCTCTTTATAACTTATTTCTAAATGCATCTGATAAAGAAGAATCGGCGGTGCATGAAAAAAACCCCAAATAAGCCTTAATAAACTTACCCTAAAGTTTGCAGATTTCTTCAGTTTTCTGGTAGTTTAGTTGTGAGATGGAACCCATGAAAATCCATAGCATAAAATCCAATTTGTTTTGAACATTCGGAAGGCAACTACAACTTTGTTGCAATATCTGGGAATCAGTCTCTGCAGCAAAGCTTCATGGGAAATGTAGTCTTTTTTTCCCCCACCCCAAGGAGAAGCCGTTGAGAGATTGCTGCTCTGGATTTCTGCACTGTACCAGGTGCCTACATAACCAGGGATGTGGAAATTTTAATTAGATAAATCTGTGTGTATAGAATGACTCCATGTTATGTGTGTTTCTCATATAAGCAGCAGGTGCTAAAGTAGAGAAAGTTACACACATGGAAACTTCCAGATACCTTTTAAATAAAGGTATAACACAACTCCCCACAGTGAGCATATGTTTATATGAGAACTAGCCCAGGAGCCTGGAGTACACCCAGGCAGGGATGTTACAGGGATGTATGGCATACATGGCTCTAAGATCCTGCATTGCTCATTACTGTAAATGGGACAGTGCACCTTTAATATATTCAGCTAATTTCATGTAATTATTAAGGACAAGTTTAACCCTTTCATTGGTATTGCTTTACAAAATTGGGTGTTTTCAGCATAAATTACATGAAAAAGTCCTTCCTCTCTAGTTCTGATCTCACTGTGGGATGGATCACATATATAGTTGTGAGTATACGAGTTGTTGCTAACGCTTGCGGGCTCACACAGTGAGCCGCGACCCTCGCAAAAAACGTCCACAACACGCGCACATCAAAAATCCAACAAATACACACAACAAATGCATAAAAAGCGTACCTACAGCAAGAGGGAGCATCCAGGACCTCAAAAACTAAAGTTACACCTCAGTTTAACTGAAATTAAAGCAGTTTAGACACTAAAAAATTCTCTAAGCGAGAGAAAAAATGTCCGCCGACGAAAACGAGGCTACAGCATTCTAAAGACGAAAAACGCCACCAAACACCTACGGATTTGCCGAAAAACACCTACGAGATTAGAAAACAAGGACGCAACCTGTGCAACCACAAAAACATTATAAACACAATAAATACAAACAACAAACACATAAAAAGGTTACTCACAGCAAGGGGGGGCACCGAGGATCTCTGCAAGTGAACTTACACCTCCCTTTAACTACAAATTTCAGAGTTTAGAGACACGAAAATCACCAGAGCAAGAGAAAAAATGGACGCCGAACAAAACGAAAACGAGGCTAAAGGACCCTAAACACGCAAAAGGCTACCATAAATACGCAAAAACTCGCACGACATAGAAAACGAACGACGCTACATCAGCCACATTATATACACCAAACACCCTTAGCTCACTTACAATTTCATTGCCGTCATTTTTTGACGGGCAATATTCTAGTAAATAATAATATTCAGAGACAACAAATTCATTTTTTTTCTTATCTCTTCCTACTGGCATGCTATTGTTTAGCCTCTTGTGAATTCTTTATTGTGTCACTTTGTATTTTTACTGACAACAAACAAGTTCTCCAAACTATTTCAGTCAATCTGACACAAAAGGCAATTATCTATTTATTTATTTTTCCTTTTTAAACTTGTGTTGTATTGGTGACCATCGTTGCCCGCTGGTCATGATGGGGTGTGTGTGTGTGTAGATGTGTATAATGCCAGGAGCAGTCATGGCCCATGTCCGCCTTGCTGTGATCTCCAGTTAGCACAAGACCGGACAGGACCCCATGAATAGACAGACTGTTATCACAGAGACACTTGGATTGGCTGTGTGTGACATCACATGTCTGGCGAGGTTAGGGTATCAATAGCAGCCTCTAACCCCTGTAGTAGTATCAGTGCACATTAAAAGGATTCTTCAGACCTCTAAAAATAACACAACAGATCATGAGAGCTGGCTCCAAGTATTTTTACTCTGGCTCCTAGCATTGTTGATTAAGATCCAAACAGTGCCGTCTGTGGGTAGGTATCCTTGTGCATAATCCATCCTATGTTATGCTGTATAATAAAGCAAGCACATGCCAAAAAGAAGCCATGCATAAAGTGGTGTTGGATTAAAGAGTGAAAATGCCTTGTGGGCTCATATGCATGACCCCTTCCAGTTTCTCAGAGTGCAGTGCAATAACTGTATTTCTGAGCAGAAAAAAAGTTTAACTTCTCCTTAGACATGCAAGTGTGAACACAAATGTACTATTTATTTACTGTACGGTGGAGGCTCCAAGCCGTAAGCTAAATGATGTTGATTATTCTAAATGTTTCTTTATATGTTAATCTTGTCTGCCACATTGCAGGTGGATAGACTTCTCTAATTTATATTACAAATGCTTTTAGGAAATTAACCCTCTTGGCATTAATGATGAGTTGAGGTCTTTTTAAAGGGCTTTCACATTGAGGAATGATAACGTGGACAAAAATGTGTTGCTCATCTTTAATGTTGTGCTATAGATTCCACAAAGTAGGAACAAGTGTCATAGGGTTGGGCAGTGACAGACGGCTTGTGATGTGTTGGGACCTGTACGTGTGTGAGGTCACCAGGTAATCATAAGGTAACCTTGTACATAGAAATACTGGCTGCTGTATAATGTGCCTGAATGTACAGGTAATCTATGTTGTACAGTGGGAGGCCCCGGGGCCTATAGTCATAGTATGACAGATTGAATGGAGCCGTGTGTGTGTTACATACCTGTGTGCATCTCATTACAGGAGCAGATCAGGTTTGTAACCAGTGCATGCAGAATAACGGGCTATCCAATTTTTTATAGTGCGAGGATTGCAGCCGTATAATGTTTGATGCACTGACTGTGACCTCCGGATATCAGAATGCTTTCCCTGCAGCCAAGACATAACGTGACCCTATGAATAGACTGGCTGTGACATCACATGTTGGGCAAGGCCATGAGCGTAGTGTTCAAGCATCCATAGCAATTATTAAACCCTGAATTATATAGGTTACCCTCTCAATACTACTAACCCCGCCCCCCCCCCCCCCCCCCCCCCCTCTCTGCCGCGCTCTTTCTGGTCTCCCCAACCCTCGGCGCCGCGCTCATTCTGGTTACCGGCCCCCAAGCATCCAAACTGATGATATATACCAACAAGCAAGAGTTTGGACTCTTTAGTATTGTACAGTATCTACTTTTGGGTTCCTTTTTAATGTAGTATTAAACCTTGGAATACATAGCCTTGACTGCAGATAAGAACCAAAAAGGCCCATTTAGTATGTCTATTCTATCTACCGAACAGCTTGGTTTAATTAAGCATCTGGATAGCCTTATGCTTATCCCAGGCATGTTTAAATTCCTTACCTCTTACACTGAAAGGATGTTCAGCTTTATCTTCTACCCCCTCTATCTGGAAGATACCCAACTCTTAAGCTTTAATAATCCTTTGATATTTTTGCATGTTTCTATACATATTCTGGTCTTTGAGATCCTGAATCATTTTTATGGCCTACTATACATTGCAGTCGGTTTATCGCACCATCCCCTGCACTAAGCTCTGCCCTAAATCCAGCATGAAATTGATATGTAAATCTGCTGGCGTGCTACTACTTAACTGCTTCAGGACTGCAGAGGCTGCACTGCACCCTAGGAACTCGGCAGGACAGGGGTTAATGATTACTGAAGGGACTACTAACCATTTGCATTCATTAGTGCACAGTAAAACCTATACCTCTGCACAGAATAAGTAGAAAGGAAAGACTGCTAAATGTACTTAGAAGCCAGGGAATCAATATTATATATATAACAATTATTTAGCTTTATGTAGGGCAAAAGAGCGATAGAAGCCCTCCACTGTGCAGAATACAGTAAATAAATAGTAAATGATCCCATTTCACTGTCTAAAAATAAGTTAAAAAACATGTTACCTGCTCACATTTCACCAAAATAGTCATTGCAATTCACTCTGGGGAAACTGAATGGGGACATGCAAATTAGTCCCCTATTACTGTGCACTTTCACTTTTAAATTCAAACAACACTTTATACTTGGCTAATTTTAGGCATATGCTCACTGCATTACACAGCTCTAAGCATAGCATTGGATGGATGATGCCAAAGCCTGTCTGTCTATCCATCTATATAATTTAGATTTAGACTCTTGGTTAACACTAGGTGTAAAACTAGGTAATTGGCCATAAATAAAATATTATCTGTCAGTTAGACCCCTCTCCCACCCTTATCAAGGACTCAGAACCACATATTAGCATACACAAGCCCCAAAATCAATTCTAAATATTTTAGGAATGATTAACTGTTGAGAAAAATGGCTGATACAATGTATAGTGAGCAAATTTAAATCCACTTCCGGTTGGGGTGACACAGTCCCTTTTAATTGACATGTGGTGAAATAAAGTTGTGATGAATGTATTAAACAATATAATAATGTTGTTGTTTATTCTGTGATGTGAAGATTGACTTGATACAGCGCGCCTCACCCCGACTTGTGGGGTTTTCCAGTGTTACCCTTCCTTCCTCTCACGGACTCATGCTCTCTCTCGTAGGTGTTGTCTGGTCCCGCACAGTCCGTGTTCCCTCTGGCCCTCTCCTCCGGGTCGCAGGCACTGAGGTCTCCATCCCCTGTAATGTCAGTGACTATGAAGGTCCCAGGGAACAGAACTTTGAGTGGATATTCTCTACGGGGGGCCAAGACCTGCATCTGCTCAGTACTTGGGACAGTACCTTCACAGACCCCTTGTACAAGAGCAGAGTGTCGAGTGGAGGCATCCAGCTGCAGAGGGTCGCCAACAACGCTGCGCAGCTCCGTATCCTGCAGGTGTCGCCATCTGATGAGGGGCAGTACTCATGCACAACACCAAGCACGGATGAGACCTACAGTGGCAATTATGAAGACAGCGTGTTACTGAAAGGTATGTGACTGTGTCACGGTGCTGTAGTCTAAAACTGCAAAGGAGGCAGGAGTGCTGGGAGCGTGAACATTTCTCTCCATCAGTTCTCCGAAACCGAATTTTTGGAGATATAAAAAGACCATGAAGTTATTAGTCACACGCCTGTTTACAGCATTAGAGGCAAATCTAAAATGCTCTCAGCACTCATATCCGTTCAGTTTTTCACTCTGTACTGAAGTTCAGTATTTTTCTGTTTATAAAGTAACAATATATAGGATTATGTAGCTCCCTCCTGTAGGTTTACTTGTAATAATAGCTATTTCTTGTTCATAGTGATCCCGGACACGTTGCGAATCAGTGGGAGCAAGGCACGTCAGTCGAGGGTCTATAATGTGGCTGAAGGGGGCTTCTTTCAGCTGCAGTGCCAGGCCTACTCTGAGAGCTCCTCTGAGCACACTCATCTGTCTCTGACATGGGAGCACCAGACGGCTGGAGCCTCACCTGTGGAGGTACTGACCCTCACCCACCTTGGCAGACTTCAGCCGGGCCCCAGTAATGAGGGGCGTTACACCAGCGGGGAGGTACGACTGGACACCATAGGAGCAGACATATACAGACTGACTGTGGATAATGCTCTACCTGGGGATGCTGGGGAGTACTCCTGTGTGGCCAGAACCTGGGTGCAGGGTCCAGATGGCTGGGAGAAAATTCAGGAGAAACGTGTAGAGGTCACCCGTGTCGATGTTCGCCCTATTGGTAGGTATTGTACTAATTTAACTTCTCTGGTCTAATCTTTGTGTGTGCACCGCATCCTAAACCTCAAAGTCTCATCTTCACATATACAAATATTACAAAACTCAAGTGTCCCCTAAATTAAAGATATAAAACTGTGACCTTTTGCACACAAAAAATGATTAGTAGTTTAATAACTTCTTACTAAAATAAAGTACATCAAATTAGATACATTGCTTGTCCCTTTGAAAAGCATATTGGCTGCTGAACTTTTTATATTGATGCTCATATTTGTAATTCCTTTTTTTTTTTTTTTTGAGTGACTGTACTGTACATTTTAAATTTGCACATTTTTAGATTAAGAACTTTGTCAACCCTTGCTCTGTTACCCTTATTTGCATACCAGATGTTGTTGTTGTCATCATTAATAATAACAATGATAATCATGTTAACAATATATCATCATTCTCATTTCATATGATCATATCAATCAACCATCCTGTCTCTACAGGTCTCAGTGTAACCGTCCCAGTAAGCTCTATGGCTGCACGAGAGGGGGACCCTCTATTTCTTTCCTGTATTGTATCTCAGGATTCAGATAGGCCGGTGGTAACACAGGTCCGCTGGTTCCTTTCTCCTGCCCCTTTCTATTCCCCGGAAGAGACCCGTGAGCTTTTGGGTGGGCAGGACCCAGACCCTGCACATAAGGGAAATGGCACACACACCTTGGAGGTACCGCATGCGTGGGACTCGGGAGATATCACGTGTAGGGCCACCGTATGGGCCACACACAGTAATAGGACCTGGTATCCAGCTGCAGAAAAGGCGTCTCCCCCAGTGCGCATTGTGTTGGTATCATCTGGTGAGTTTTTAAACACATAGCCCTTGACATTGCATTGTATTTTTATGACGAGATTAGTAGCCTAGTAAGTAATTCCCTGACATTAGTGAATGAATAAGTAAAGTCCAGTGAGGACAGTGGCTGAGTTTTCTGTGACCCTTTGATGTAACCTAATGCACAGTGTGTAACTTTCTAGTAATTATTTGGGGTCTTGGCCATCTCCTTTACTGTCTTACATATGTATTGTAGGGCCATCTAGTCACAAGACGGATTACTTTCTAATGGGGATAGGTGTGGGCAGGGGTTGTTTGTGGGAGGGTGTGGACAGGGGTGGCTTTTGGACTGGAATAGATGGGATGAGTGTGGACATAGGTGGTTTGTCGGTAATCTGCGGGCGGGGTGCTTTGTCTACCCATAGGAATATGGAAATATCTCATCTGGGGGATGAAAATGACTAGCTGCAGTTAGTAGATAATTGTGTAAGCCTTGCACTATGAATAATAAAACGTCACTAAAGCACTCTCTCAATATCCGTCTCTCTCTCCTGACTTCCTCTGCGTCTTTCTTTTAGTTCCAGATTTTGAGGTCTCACTGAATGTCTCCCTCATGCCAAAGTTTTCTGAGGAACCCACAGAACTGACATGTCATGTGACTGCGGCACCTGACTCCCGCCTGTCAGTCTCCTGGTATTACACCCCAACACTTGTCCAGGATGATCTGTCTAATCCGTCTCAATTCATTGGCTCATTGGACCAGGACGGGACTGTACACACAGGGGAGCTGTATCAGGCCAGACTAGAGAAGGGGGACGTCATCATTCTCCGCAAGGACCCTCAAACCTTTATCTTTCGCATCCAATGGACATCAGAGGGGGACAGAGGGAGCTACCATTGTGTGGGGAAAGCCTGGGAGCGGCAGCGCAATGCCAGTTGGGTACAGAGCAAAGAGGTGACCTCCAGACCGATCAGTGTCTCCTGGGCTGCGGAAGGTAAGATGGGACAGGACCACAGGCTGGTGATAAATTTCATGTACACTAATTAATCCTTACTAATTTATGTTAATTATGAAAGATCAACAAAACCTGAAATTTATGTATAGGCTTTATAAAAGGATAAAGTGAAAATAGCAAGAAAAAGAAAAGCTTTCAGCATAAAAGTTCAAATGACTTATTGTCCATATAAAAGCTGACAGTGTTCCCTTGACTTCAATATCCCTTTAAACGTACCCTTGACCTTTAAAGTAAAGGGGACGTTTAAAGGTACGCTAAAGTCAAGTGGTTTTGTAGCAAAGTCAAGACCTTGCTTTGTCTAACAAATTCGGGCACCCTCTTCTGGCTGAGTCTGAGAGAGACAATAAAAATAGGAATTCTTGGTTTTGCTGGAAAAGTTTTTTTTTTATAATGATTGTAAGAGTATTGTTTAACCCCTGAAGCACAGCTTTTCCAGGTAAGGTAAAAATGTATTATTTTGAAACCTGCTCTTTAAATACATAGTAACACATTTGTCACTGTAACCACCAGAGGACAGTTTTTTTGTTTTTCTGTTTTTTTTGTTTGTTTGTTTTTTTTCATTTGAAGCTTCATTTTCCGTTGTATATTTTCTGTCGAACTTGCTGTGCTGTCTCATACTAGCCAATCCGTGGCCATCTCTCAGCAATATTCTGCTGTGGCTTAGTTTCTGATAGATTAGGACACTACTCTGCATATTCAGCCCTACCTACAGAGTCTGTCTTCATATGCTGCAGAGGGCAACCCCCTACAAGGAATATTCATATGTTTTTAGAGCTTATAAGCACTCGTTAGTAAAATAAAGTACATAAAAGTAAATAGATACACAGGGATATTATATACCTAGTTTTATCCAGGAACAAATTTTACTCCTCTTTATTATTATATATATATATATATATATATATATATATATATATATATATAATTATTAATCCATATAAATATAGATTAATAATGAGTATTGCAATATAATTTGATACCTTTTGTATTGGACAAACGTCTTATTTATAATGACGAGCTTTCGAGAGGCTAAGCCTCCCTTTATCAAGTCTCAAGCAATACTACATGAGATGGAACCATACATATATTCATGGGTGCCCTCTAATCTATACATATTTAATATCATGGAGTATTTCCTTATATGTTTTTTGATTTTTAGACCCTGCACCAATTTAGTCACCCTTTTAATTTGTTTATGATTTCTTAATATCCTTTCTGAGGGTCACTCTCAGAACTGGATACAAGGTGTGGGTGTATATGGTGTAACACTTTTTTTTTTCTCCCCATACAGAACCTGTCCTGATCGTCAGTGCTAAACTTACCAAACTGGTATCAGCAGCTGGGGGAACTTTTGAGATGAGGTGTGGTGTTTCTGCTCGTCATATCCCCTCGCCATCTTATTCTGTGCAGGTGACTGTGGAGCATCCATTCCCAGACTCCACGGGGTCAGTCCCTGTCATTTCACTGACCCAAGATGGGGTTATAGCGAGAATGCCTGGTAGTGGAGGAGATGCAGTTCTGGAAAAGGAGGAGGAGGGACTCTACCTCTTCAGGTTGTATCAAGTGCAGACTTTGGATGCTGGAGCCTACCGATGCTCCATCACTGCCTGGACAAAAGGAGGTGGGGGTGACTGGAGAGAGGTGAAGAGTCAGCTGTCTAATGCAGTCCAGCTTGGATTCCAGAGCTCAGGTAGGGGGGTTTCATATTCTAAACTAAATGTTATAACATCACATGAATAGCTTGCCTCACTCAATATTGTATTAACCTCTGCCTGGGGTTCCCTTGGCTCCTAAAGTGTGACCCCTAAATATTACCATTAAGTGTAATGTATCTCTGGAGGGCTGCTTCCTAGGCTCCTAGAAACATCCTGTCTGTCTCCTGTAATATCTACCTGGCTCTTAAGTAATTCCTTTTTTTTTTTTTTTTTTTTTTTACCCCTGACCTTTGTTGTACATCTACTACACTTTCAGTTAGGTAATATTTTCTCACAATCTGTGCATGATGTTATCTAATAATTCTTTCTCTATGGTATTTACCACAACATCATTTAGCTTATGGTGGACAAAAGTGAATAAAGCATCCACCGTACAGAGAACAGTAAATGAATAGTATATTTGTGTTCACATTTGAATGTGTCTAAAATAAGTTAAGACCTATTTCTTGCTCAGAATTCCAAGAAATGTTTGCACTGCATTCTTGGACTCATTCGCATGTCCCCACCCAGTTTCCAACATGCATTTTCACTCTTTAATCAAATACCTCTTTTTAGACATTTGTTAGACATTGAAATGTAAACATGAATGTACTATTTAATTATTCTATGATATTTGATTTATGAGCACCTTTTTATCCTCCGAACTGTTCACTCTCATTTCTTATGAGATTTGTTACACCTTATTAAATTTGTTCACATTTATGTGTCATATCCTACCTTACTGGTCTGGAAGGTCACCATAGGAGTTTGTTGCTTTATATTTGAGCGCAATATAACCTGTAGACAATGAGCCAGAAGTTTATCAATGGATATTGGGGTGTATAAATGCTAGTGTTGGTAGAATGATGCAGGCAAGCCCGGAGCTGTAACACCATTCATTTCTGCATGTCCTACAGACGACACTGCCATGCCAGCCCCTTCTCACCAAAATCCTTACAGAGCCCAACAAGCACTCCCAGGCTTGCTCAGTGACAGTGACTCCCTGCTCTTAGCACCTTCTCACCAAAATCATCTCCTTACAGGGACATTCAAGCACTCCCAGGTTTGCTCAACTCAGTGACAGCTTTCTTCCCTACCATTCTCATCTCATACTGCTCATGTGCCCTTGTGGTTGCCTTAAAACTAGCAACGTTGGCCCTTCCTTTGCCATAATCCCCTACTAGCCTTCCTTCTTGCATCTCAAGCCCTCCACTCCACAAATAGGTGTCCTAGTTCCTCCAGTACTGCATCCAATAAACACTCTGTGCCAGCCATATTCATTGACTCTTTACTCCTTGATTATGACCAGCACACACCAGTTCATGTCCTCTCAGATTCCTTCTTTACCGTGTCTTGACTTCTGGTGAGATATGCACCTGTATTATAAATATATTCCATTTGTAGACCACTAGCAGATTGCATAGCACTTAGGGGTACAGTAAACATCTAGAAAAAAATTGGCATACATGTGAAGAAAGTGTAAATAAGACATGAACTCACATTTGTAGAGTAGAAGATGAAGGCCGTGTTCACATGAGTGCTTACAATGTAAGAGGTAATTGAGGTGGTAGTGGCACATGGTGAGGGGACTGCTTGATTTTGATGTGCGTTTTCACGATACGGTACCAGTGGGACCCGACATGCTCTAGAACTCCCACCTGTTAGTCATGGCTACTCAATATAAGGATCTATCTTCAGTGACCGCAGGCGGAGTACAGAGATTCTCTTTTGAAAATAGCATACCTGCCTTAATAGTTTCCCTGAGCTAATGAAGTATAGCTCTCACGCTTGCAATTGTTGACCTGAACTGACTTGAAGGCCAGTGGGTAAGAATTTTTATAGAAGACTGAACAAAAAGCCAGTCCGACATTAAAACGGAAATAAACATGCCCACATACCAAACTTAAACCTCCCTCCCCCTTCTCCCATTGTCCACTAATTAACTAAGGCACCAGGCCCAGGATGCTGGTATTAGCAGAGGGGATTGCAGGTGTTGTCGTGGTTCCAGAAAGTCTTATCCCTTATCTTAATTTTCCCTGTTGTAGACTGCACCTAGACACATCTCCCACCCAGGGTGCAAGCAAGGGAAAAAGTATGGGGGCAGAACTTAGCTGGAACCTAGGCACTGGGTCAGTACCATGCACATCGTCAAAGACATTAAAGAAACCTACAGTCTAAAGCAGATATTTCTACCCACTGCACCACGTACCCCTTCCCCTCTGGGTCACTGGTTTATACTTGGCAGGAGGAGATTGGAGAAGCACCTTATTGTTGCAGGTGTTTGAATAAGAGTCTGGGTGCTGACTTGCATTAGAAGTAGCCAGGCGGTGTCTGAAGTAATTTTTTCTTTCTCTCTCTCTCTCTCTCTCTCTCTCCTTTCTTTTTTTTCTTCTTTTCTTTCACTTAGGTTTGCTGTTTAACGTTACTGCTCAGTCTGACAGCCCCTCCGTTTACCGCTACGAGAGAGCAGAATTTTGGTGCATTATTACCTTTAATGGTCCGGCTGTAAACCCAGGTAAAATGTGTGTACAGTCACAATATACTATAACAGATGCATATGTGGGTAAGCATTTAGATGGGGAACTCCGTTGATGTTTTTGATCTGTGATTAAAGTGACGTAGCAGAGGTCCCATTTATTGCAAAAAATTTAAAACCCCTATAAATAATTATCATTCAAATTTGTTGCTGTTAAACATTTTGAGTAGAACTACTTTTATGAAACCTGATAAACTTTTTTTTTTTTTTTTAGTACTTCGATCTGTAACTGAATTCACTGAAACAGAATTCCTTAAAGCTAGATATACTAGCCAAACTATTTATTAACAGCATTTTTTAAAATGCTTCTGAGACCATCTGTGATTAGCTAGTACATCTAGTACAAATAGAAGCAGCGTTCATGAACTGCTGGGGGCGGATCATTGCAGGGATTGTTTGGAAGGTTCCAGTGAGTAAAAACAGCTTTTAAGCACTTGTTAATAAAATGATGGTCAACATACAAACATTTAGGTAGTTTATTTTAATATTAAAAACATGGAACCTTCCATATCCCATTTAAAGGGAACGTTTAATGTATTCTATTAGCCATTCTAACTCTGGGGTCACTACACATCCTCCCAAAGTCTCCTCATCAAGCGCGTTAATACATTCTCAGAGTGGGGATGAGCATGCCCAGTTGAATAAATGGTAGTAGTCAAAGATGTTTAATTGTTAAAGTTTGTGTCATTATACAGGTTTACACCAGCTGGACGTGCTCCTCTTCCTTATAAACTCCCAATGTTAGAGTTAACTAATGGCCCTAAATAAGGAGAATTAGAGATGGAGGTCCTGTAATTATTGCTTAAAATACCAATCTTTCAAGCTCAATTATCCAACACTCTCTCAAAATGTTTAAAAAACAAGCAGTTGTAATTCTGTTTGTGTAGTTTTTTATTTGTGCAATTATTGTGTCACTTTTAAACTATTGTGAATTTGAAATGAAGGGTTGCATAGAGCATACTCAGAAATAAAAGATAACATTGTGTTATTTAGCCTTCGTGTCAACACATTGATGTGAGCAGAAATATTGGGACCACTGGCCACAGGATTGTCTTATGTATCTGGTGTAAACACCTAAGACTGAGGTTTGATGTAGATTTTAGTCTTTGCTTATACATTTGGAGTCAGGACATATGAGGAGGTAATCATGGAAGATTTTATAAAGATGTAGATTGACCAAATAACTTCCGGAAACTGAACCAACAAGAGCTAGAAAAGGCTGTAGTAAGGTACAGCACTTGAAAGGAAGGTGTCAATAACCTGTTCATGTCACTGGGGCTCAGTCTCAGTGCAGTCTCATACTAGATTTTATACTTTATTGTACCTTAATCTATAACATAAAATAGAGACTGAACAGAGAAGCTGCTATTATTTCAAGAATATTATCTAAATACCAAAATGAAGAGAACATGGACCACCCCTTTCAACTTACCACCCCAAAAAATTGCTTGTGAATATAGCAAAAATAACTATCACTGCCCCAGTACTTGCAGTGACCACTGTACATACATTCGTAGTTGTATTTATGTTCACACACACACCTATGTATTGCCCATGCAAAAAAGTGCAGACAGAAAGAAATCATCCCAGAAACACAATTTTTTTTACCCTTGTAAACAATCCATTTTCTCTATCCATTGTTTCTCCATTCCTAATATTCCCTTTACCATTCCTACTTTATTACTGGAGCCCACTCCCCTTATGCGCTACTCTACTTATTTACAGAAGATCTTGCGTTTGAGGTGTCCTGGTTTGCCCAGACCCCAGGGAGGTCCCCAGTTCTTCTGGGAGCAGTGGACAAGGCAGTACAAGTCCGCCAGAGCCGCAGGAACAGTACAAGTGAGATAGCCCTGGAGCGAATTGGCGACATGGAATTCAGGTTACGGGTGTACAACTGTGAGGAGCAGGATGCTGGAGGCCATTACTGCACCGTCACACCATGGGTGCGCTCAGGAGAAGGCGGTTGGAACAGTCAGGAGGAAATTACTTCAAACGTGGTTTCACTGAGCGTTCGGATGGACCGTAAGTTATGACACAGCACATTTATAAAGATGTGATGTGACTGTGCTGCCCATATTATGCCAGCTCAGTGAGTCTCACACACACACACACACGCGCATAAAAAAAATCTAAAATATAAAGTTGGCATCATTTTGTAGGAAAGAAAAAAAAAACTTGCAGTAAGAAAACCATTTGATACAGTGTTATAGCAAATGTCCAAGTTATTCCAGAAATGTGACGTACACAATTAAATATAATTGCAACTAATTGTTATAAAAAATAAATAAATGTGGAAGTGTTGAGTATTTATTTAAGCTTAAAAGTTTGATATTTTAAGCATAAATGACATGAAAATATATTTTCTCTCTCCGAAATAACTTTTTTCTTTGGTAATTATCTCTTATAAGGGGCGGGTGTTAAGCATGAAGAGCATTCGGATTTGGTCTAAAAATAACAAGTCTTATTATTTAATCAAGGGGGCATGGCCTTGAGTCTCATCACCACAAACGCACACTGTGATAATTAATTATGTAAAAATGCTACTTAAAGGGCCACTGACCTCCCTCCTATTCCTCTTCAAGACATTTTGAAAAAGTGCAAAAGTTTATTAAAAGTTAATTCCAGCAAATCCTAAAGGAAGGGGCATATCACTTCACTGACAGAAGCTGCTCCTTTCACATCCACTGTTTTTTCCTGCAGTGTGTAGAGGGCAAAGAGAGGGACCTTCCTATAAAAGAAGGTGCAAATTGGAACAGCCTCTATCCATGATGTCACCTGTCTGAGCCACCCTTGTCTCAGAAGTTGAGCAGGCTGTGGGTAGGCTTTCACACATATAAACACATATTTTATTTGATTTCTCAATGAAAAATGCACCAATTTCAATAATTCAAAATGTATTTCAACATGCTTTTAGGAGATCTTTACAGTGGTGTGATGTAAATTGTGCTGCATTAAGTGGCCCTTTAAAATATCCATTTTACAAGCTGAATTAACTAACCTTCCCACTCAAAATTGTTAATAACCACAAATTACAAAGTTTCAGATACATTTGTCAACCCCTGTCTTGAGGTACTTAAATGTGGGTTAATATGCACACAATGACAAATATACATATTGTGTACAGGTCCAGTAGTGAAAGTTGTTCACTGACCCTCCTTATTTTGTGTTTCCACAGTACTGACCGCACTAAGATTCCCTCTACTGATTGGAGCCAGTCTCGCTTTAGTGTTTGGCCTCCTCTCCTGCCTCATCGGGTACTGCAGCTCTCGCCTCTGCTGCAAGGCCCAGCCCATCAAAGAGACCCGCAGAGAACACCGGAGACTCATGTCCATGGAGATGGACTGAGTGAATTCAGTGCAACGTCAAGCCTAGGGCAGAGAAACGCACAACACCAAAGGAGCTAGTGACACCAAGCCCAAAATGGATAACTGTATCATGACTGACACAATGGCTACTGATGGAGCACTCGGACACATGTGGAAAGTTGAATATGAGAGATGCAGACATGGAACATAAGGCCATTACTGAACTCAAGGGAGTGATACAACCCTTTGACTCAACCCCATGGATACTAGCACTGCTGAGTGGAATGTTTGGTACAACAATCCTACTCCTGTCCAGGGACCCAGGGCACCGCTTAATTACTCAAGCCAGAAATATGGGCACAACTGAGTGACTCAACCCCAGGGACATGTGGCACATAATTGGTTCTGTGGTTGAGAAGATGAACAGGTTTTCAGGTGACTAATGTGTAACAAAGACATGACCAGTTACGGTCAGACTCCTTATGGGATGTTGCCAACTGGGGTGTCCTGGGTACAACTCCCATTACAGGTTCTTAAGTCATGAAACTGAACCCAAAGTGTCATGCACCTCAAATATGCCATTGCAGGGTTCACCTCTTGTGATGCACTGAAGGATCAATGACACGGTCCACTTGGATTGCAATAATTTGTGCAGAGCTGCATATGAATGGAATTCTGCACAACATTCAAATACAATGTGATGGTACATAAAAATAGCCATCTATACTGTGCCAAGTTCCAACTTGTATATACAGTGTGACTGCACATATTGTGCTATATACACACAGCAGTGCATATTGGTTTGTACATACAGTGCCATGATAGATTGGTGCTACACTATCTGTATGTAATGCCACAAACACAATTACACTGTAATAGTTCAGCTTGTGTCTATGCACTATTCTATACACAAGCAGGTACAGACACAAGTCTCCTCTACATGGGGAGGAGGATTTAAATGAAAAGCACATGTTCTGCGTTTATTCAAATTTTTGTTTTTTTAATGTTTGTTTTTTCTTTTTATAAGTGTAAGACAAGTTTAAATGCTGTTTTGTTTTTTTAAATCGAATTTGCCATCTAATTCCCGCACAGAAATTGAAAGCTGCAGAATTTTTTTTTTCGGAGCAAAAACTATGACCTTTTTAACACTTTTACTGCCCATAATGCCAAGAGTGCAGGTGTCCTTACAGTGAAATGGCTGAGCAGTGGTTTGCCCTGCAGGCTTGTGTGGCAGACTTGACAGTACCTCCTGTTGTAGGGATGGGATTTTTTTAATGCAGTTTGTATGTTCTGTATTGTTCCTTTGCCTGCTGCTTTTCTCCATCCAGCAATAAACATAATAAATCCTGTTTTTATTTTTGACATGGTGAGGTCATAATTGTGGTTATTTGGATATCTTAGTTAATGGCTGCTGGGAACACAATTTATGCTTTATATTTAAATGTTACAATTTGTAAAATGCGATAAGGAAAATGTGGAAGCTTTATAAACAAATTAGTATGAACTGCAGTGGGTAGAAATACAAGTACAGATACAATGCAAAAGTTGAAGTCCCTACTTCACAGCCCAACATTACCTTCTATATTATAAACTCTACGAACAGGAGGGTGATTGACGATGCTGGTGATCAAGGCAATAGGCTTATGTACTCATGGAGGTGGCTGTGTGTTGTAACATAGGTTGAGTGTATGAGCAATCTGGTATGCAGTTTGTGCATCTTAAGGCTAAAGATGATTTAAACAGATGTATTTGTACTTATTTTTTTAAAGGTTTTTAAGGAAGGAAGATAAGGGTGAAGCAAGAGATCCACAGAGTAGGTGAATCTCGAAGTAATAGATGTATGAATAGATGTGTGAGAGTTGGGATAAGGGTAGTAAAGAGGGAAGGAATTCACGGAGCTGGAAAGGGATCAAGTGGACAAGTTGTAAGGTGAGAGGTTGATGGAAGACCAGAGATTTCATCCTCATTAAGGTCAATGGAGCTCATTGTAAAAATAGGATTTGAGAAGGCAGACAGAGGGTCATTTTCTTTACTTTGTAAGTTGTCAGAGGTTCCAACATGATTCTTGCTTTGTACCCCTAGTGTCCTTTTTCCCCCCTCTCCAACGTATGCTGGCTCCTGAGAAAATACTGTTTAATCAAACTGCTGCTATCCTTGATAGTAAGAACCCAAACTAAGGTTCAGTAGCTCCTAATTGGGATTGCTGATAGCCAGAATTTAATGAGGCTGTATATGTGTAAATGAATGAATTTAATGAGGCTGTATATGTGTAAAACCGTAGCTTTTACTGTAGCCCGTAAGACTTGATGCTATTAAATTAGCCTCTTAAAGCAACCCGCAGACAACTTGCGGGATAAGGTGCAGCAAGGCCAAAAAAAGCCTTGTGGATGTGGAACTTCGCGGCCTCAAATCCTTTCCAATTTCGCTATTAAATTGCAACATAATCACTGGCGTTCAACCCCGTAACTCGCAAATAGAGCCAAGAAGCAGAGTGCTAGAGATAACCCGTAGCACTTTGAATACACATATTCACACACTTCTGTACTGTTATGAACAGGGAAAGTGATGTCAGGTCTTGGAATTAATAGCACGCAAATCGGCCCAAGAAAATACTTTTTTTTAATGTTTCATTTTTGTGTTATATCGATCCTGGCAATCAATGTGTTAATACATATACTGTAACTCGCATGTAATAGAGTATCATATTTACAGCTTTATCAATATTGCATTACAGCTGGAATGTGGGTCCGATCGTAACTCTTAATTGAATCCTGTAAGACTTTGAAAGTCGCACCTCCATTTTTCGGTGATGTAATTCTGACTATTTCTGTTGCCATTGGCTCCATCTAAACCTCTAACTACAGGCTTGCTTAATTATGTTCTAGCCCGCAAAGCCGCCGGCCGACAAATGGTTTACGAGTTTACCTCTCACGCCTGTAACTCGCAGCATGTTCTAATTTAATAGCCCTGTAAATCTGCAACTCTTCAAGCTCGCAGCCGTTGCGAGTCTCGCGTTGCACATACAAGCTTCGAATTTAATGTGGTTGATAGACTTTATATAATGTGCTTTAACTTTAATGCCCAGAATTTTTATATATTCAGGTACAACTTGGTTGTTCAGCATTTTGTTATATTTGAATATGACTAATTATTCTGCATATAATTCAAGATTTGCGAAAGAGGTTTGTATAATATGCTTGCTTATTTACTTTACGTAATATTCTCCCATAAGCCTTTTTTATTTTTCCTAATTTTAAAGGAGTCCCCTTTTAATAAACCGTTTGTATATTCATAGTTCTTTTTGCAGATGTTTGGTATCTCACCTTAGAGACTGTCTTCCTGTTTGTCATCCCCTCAGCAAGACAAAACTAAATTATATTGTGATGTTTGAGATGTGATTTATGACCAAATTCTCCAAACTAGTTAATAGGACCTAGGGCACAGCCTGGACTTTCTTCTAGATATTTGGCTTACAGCTTCCTCTCTGTACAAAGGTGTACATAGTGTAGAGAGAAATCTCTTTATTTTTATTTTACAACCCTAGAATTTAATTTTATATTATATTTGGATCCTTGGTTGTGTTTCTATGAAACAAGTAAAATTCCTGATTTAAAAAGAAAAACAAGGACTTTTACATCTGTCTTCATAAAATGGGCACTGGATTTACAAACAACATTGCTTGGTTACGACCATTTATACAGTAACAGTCTACACTAAGTATCACTGTCACATGTCTCCTGGGTACACTGATATATATTAATAGGCCTACAAAATGTAGTGGAGATAATTAGTGCTTGACTTATAGTAAGGGTGCGCTTACTGAGGAAAAAATAGCAGTTTATATATCAAATAGAAACAATATGAAAGCCAATATATAAAGCAGGGGCTTACAGTATATATCATTTAGCATGTCTACAGAAGGTGACCCGTTATGACAGGTGCCATCCTAAATGAGAGGTTAGTTTTTCTAAAAATCTAAAGCCAAAAAGAGGGAGCTCTCACCTTCCTCCTTATATTTAATGCATAGAAATATCATTCTAATTTCTCCTACCTGCTTGAAATAAAAGGACCCCTCTATTACCCCACCACAATGTCTTTAATGGGGTGAAGTAACTCTAAATGGTACGGAAGGTGCCCTTTGACTGCTGGATGTCTCGGCCAAACTGTAGAGATGATTAATATCTCTGATGTATGTCTTACTATGATATCGGCCCTACAGTAGAAGATGCTTAAGAACATTGGTCAATATTACTGTAATCTGCCTATATCAGATAATACATGTGGTCTTCACATTGCTTGTTATATAGTTTATTGTAGATTGAAACACTAAAGATTTAATTTATCTGTTTACTATTCAATTTTCATTTTTAATAAAAAGGTTAGTCTCTCACCCACACCTACTAAGGGTTTGAGTGTCGTAACAAATAGTGTGACAAATACAAAATAAGTTAGAAATCGTTAGTAACAATATTTAATTTGTTGTGTAGGATGGAGGGTCCTTAAATACTTTACTGAAGTAGTGAGGACAATGGAGATTTCTCATTGGTTTAAAACCTTTCCTGTCATAAAATGTAGCCTTATGCTTCCTTATAAACCTCATTAAAGATGGAGAGATTCCTTATTATATTAGAAATTGGCTACTAAAGACCCCCCCCCCCCCCCCCCTAATGTTTTCGAACTTATTTTGCATTTGGCACACTATTGATTTGTTCCAACACTAAAACCCTTAGTAGGTAAGGGTACATTTCCTGTCCCCTCAAAACAAAATAACTCAACACACCGCAAATAAACAAGGTCGTAAGTATTTGCACATCTTAGGGTGTAGAGGTACCATAAAACTGTAAGGGAGGGAGGAACAGACCAGAAAGAAGAAACCAAAGAAAAAGAAACATATCCGGAATGTTGAAGGTTATAAGAATTTTAGATAATGCAACAAAAAATTCATATTTACATTAAGGCCTGTATTTTTTGTATTAAAAAGTGTTATTTTCATTTCAAAGGTCTTTCTTTCTTGTGTGTTTTTAAAATGACGTCCGAGTATTTAGATTTTTAGGGTTTGGATGAAGTGGTTATTTTGTGGAAAGTGGTGTACACCTTGGGTACAGGTCCTGTCTTCATTGTGATTTTTTAATGGAAAGTTTGTGTAGATCCATCTTTATGACTACAAATATATATATATATATATATATATATATATATATATATATATATATATATATATATATATATATTTTTTTTTTTTTTTGTGTTTCCTCCGGCCTGCCTCTTTGCTGTGTGTATATAATATATGTATATGTATGTACTGGATATTTGTGGGCACATTTGCACGTCCAGGCTCAGCTTCCCAGAATGCAGTGTAATAATTGTTTTTCTCGGAACTCTGAGCTGGAAGCAGGTTTTTTTTAACTTGCTTTAAACGTTCAAATGTGAACACAGATGTACTTTATTTATATATATATATATATAAATATATATATATATATATATATATATATATATATATATATATATATATATATATATATATATATATATACACTAGCGACTTGCCCGTTAAAAAATGACAGCAATGAGACCCCGCATTTGAGCACAGTGAAGCCAAAAGCGAGAGAGCTGAGAAACATACCTGCAGGCACAGAAAATGGACTGAGGTGTGCTAAACCGGAAGTACTTCTGAGTAAGAGGCGGGGTGTGTGAGGGCCCCTCCCACAAACCCAATTAAATTTACCGAGGCACATATTATACTGCTCCCCTGGCTCCCCCCCAAGCTTATCATTCATGTGGGCTTCTTAGGGGGGATTCTGGAGAGTTAATTGGTGGTTCAAAGGTAACTATGCCTCTCCCACTGGTGCTTCTTCAGAGAATCCTGAATAATGTCACAGACTTGCCAGCAGGGGAGGCATAGCTATGTTGAACCACCAATGACCTTCCTGCATCCCACACAAGAGGTGTGCTGGTGTGGGTCATGTTAAGCCCAGAGTGGCTGGGCTTATGGGCCGGGGTGGCTCTACACTACAAAAATGAAAACAAAGATTTAATAAACAATAAAATTAGGCGGATGAGGGCCTCAGTGCATTGCAACAACAGTAGCTGCGCTCCTATGGCAGACTTAGGGCCTCATTCAATTGCTACTTACTTTAGATCGGGGCCGCAAGTAGAGATAACAGGTTACTTGGCTATTCCAATGCCTACTTTCCCTTACTTTCCTCATAATTGCAAGTAACTTCACTCAAAGCCTTTGATCTTTTTAACGGCCGCAACAGTTGCGGCCGTAACAAACCCTAATCATTATTCAATTGCGATTTACCCTTCCGTCAAGTCCATAAATGGCTAAAAATGAATAACTGGTTACTGGTACCAAGGAGGACTCGCAAAGGGCTTACTTACAAATTGTAGCACTAATTAGGCAAATAAAATAGCAATCCTGTACCTTTATTAGAAGTGAAAGTGATGTTTGGTCTTAGAATTAATAGCACAGCATTCTCAAGCCCGCAAATCTGCAAAAATAAATACTTATTTTTATGTTCAATTTACGTCAAAGTCCTACGGGCTTCAACCTCCAAGCCCATAGGACTTTGAAACAAATGGAGGTTGGATTCCAAAGTCCTAAAATCTTGAATAACGAGTTACGGGCTTGGTGGTCATTCAAGCACGTAGGACTTTGAATGGAAATTAAACATGAAATAAAGTTTTTCATTTTGGCGATGTGCAAGCTTGAAAATGTAGTGCTTTTTAACCCTTAAGTCACCCATTGTGTTGCCCTTCATTTACATTGCTTTACAGTGGCGCTCATCGCGAGGCCCCCCAGCCTCGTAGCACCACCAGCGCCTCCCCCCTCCTTCCCCTCAACCCCCCTCTCCCCTCACTTACCTTCATTGCGCTGCTCCTGTTGCTGTCCATCGCGTCTTCTGTATTGGGAACCGGCATCTGCTAATGGCGTGACGTCACATGCGCGTCACGTCATTACCATAGGCCGGGTCCCAAAGACCCAATGGAAAGCTGCAGGAGTCCCAGGGCTCGCATCACCCCCTCCTCCCTCCCCTCATCCTCTCCCTTCCCTTCCCTCATCCTCTCCCTTCCCTCATCCTCTCCCTTCCCTCATCCTCTCCCTTCCCTCATCCTCTCCCTTCCCTCATCCTCTCCCTTCCCTCATCCTCTCCCTCCCCTCTCCCTCCCCTTATCCTGTCCTCTCCCTCCCCCCATCATTCTCCACCCTCCCTCCCCTCATGAGGATGAGGGGAGGGAGGAGAATGAGGGGAGGGGGGAAAGAGACACAGGGGAGGGGGGGCAAAGAGACACAGGGGAGGGGGGGCAAAGAGACGGAGGGGAGGGGGGGAAGGAGACACAGGTTGGGGGGGGGGGAGGGGAAGAGAAACAGGGGAGGGGGAAAGAGACATAGGGGAGGGGGTGAGATTTATCACATATATAGTTCTCAGCGACGCGACCTTGCTAAAATCCGTTGGAAATGCAATGTTAAAACTGCAAAGTGAGGGCCAGGCAAGGAGCACCAATGGCGCTCCTTGCACTCGTGGAGAATAGCGCCATAGGCGCTCTTCCCTATGGCCCCGTACGACTTGGGCTGGGAGCGCCAAAGGCGCTCACTGCGCTGGTGGAGATGAGCGCCATAGGCGCTTATCCCTACGACCCCGCACGACTTGCGCATCATACCTACAACCCGCGGAACTACACATCAACACAAAACTCAAATACACAATTCAAGTCTGTGACCCTTAGCACTTTGAAAAAATCACCTATAAAAAATTACAGCCCGTAACACTTAGAAAAGGAAACCAGCACTTAAAAAAAAAAAAAAACGAGACGCCAAATATACAAACTTAATGGCCGCACCGCACCCAGCAAAAAACACAAAATACAAACTAAAATGTTTAAAAAAATACACACACAGCAAGGGGGGACAGCCAGGTCATCTGGGAATGAGGTTACACGCTAATTTAAATAGAAATTAAACATTTTCGGCACTCGAAAATACCTTAAGCGAGAGAAAAAATGGCTGCCGGAAAAAAATAAATCGAAGCTACACTACCCCTAAGCACGCAAAACACCGCCAAGCACATACCGCTTTTACACAGACCCGTACGACCTACTAAATACACTATTAGGAAGCACGCTAAATGCTCAATACCCGCCTAACACATACACAATTGCAGCCACCACGAAACACATATACGTATTTTCCGAAAAAGCCATACGAGGTCCAACAACAAGGACGCAAAATCAGCCACAGCCGTGTACCAAACACATTAGGCGACATTTTACAACACTAACTTACTCATGCGGAAGTACACCGCTACCCTAACGGATTTTCCTCGTGCATGCAGCCTATTTACACTACACACTGCACACATTGCTGACACTTACACAGCAGCTCCACAACAGTAAAAACACACATTCAGTTTGGCAGCTCTTCAACAGAATGCTTCCTGCATATATTACTTCAAAATAGGTAAAGTATATTCATTTATTTATTAATTATTTCATTAACATACAAATAAACACTGCCAACTCTGCTCATAGCACACAAACAACCAACAGCCTCGCAATGAGCACCCAAGGATCTGGGAACACCAACTAAATTAATGTTGCAACCAAACAGCATTACTTGCCTTACAATTTTATTGCAGTCAATTTTATTGCCGTCATGTACGTTTTATGTGAATGTGAGGCATACTTTTAAAGTTATGAAAAATGTGTAGAAATGTGTTACAGATTCTGACCACGCCCATCTATGAGTCACTAAGGCCAGATGGTTAAGAGCAAAGGTTATCTACATGCACAGCAGGGGTGATAGCTTAACAAAAGGGTTTTAGCAGACAAGATGGCACCATGAACAATGGGTGTAGGGACTCTTGAATAATGAAATGGCCTGGGGTTTCCCCATACTCCCAGCAGGGGAATAAGTGATCTAGAGATGTTACTCTCTCCACCGCCAGAGGTAGAATGAGCAGTTAGCCACGCCTAGTGGGTGGCTCCTGGGGAAGGGGACTCCTGGCTCCCACGCCTTAACCCTGTCTGATTGGCCAGAGGTAATTAGGGGCTGACCTCAGGTAGCCCCTCCCTCTACTGTGTATGTGAAAATGGTTTTAATATGTCTTTGTAATTAATAGAGAAGGGAATTCACTGCTTGACCCTCAAACACAGAGCTTATGTCTCGTTCTTGGGGGGATTCATGGTATGCTGTTACAGACTGACTGCCAGGAGTGTAAGCATCTTGGGGTGCTTTTTCTGCTCAGCTGCTAGCAGCTATTCGTGAGATTCCAGTTCCAGGCTTGGAGCATAATAACCTTGGATCCAGTTTGGGGGAATCGTTGTCCTGCAGTAGCTGTCCCTATATCACTGGACGGGCAGATCGGCTAAAACGGCCTTGGCACCCCCTTATATGTGTGGGGGTACCGTAACATACATATATATATATATATATATATATATATATATATATATATATATATATATATATATATATATATATACACACACACACACACACACACATATTGACAGTATAATATCCTGAATAACAGCTAGATGGCGTGGTAGTAAGTCAATAAGATGCTGGAAGGTTGGCAAGGGTATCTGGAGCCATGCAGACTGCAGTACATGCAGCAGCTGCTGAAGAGTGCATGGTGGAGGATCCATATGGCGAAATATTAAGGTGATCCCAAAGGTGCTTGATGGGGTTCTAGTTCAGGGAATTTGAAGTACTTGGAAGTCTTCGTCGTGCTCCTCCAACCACTCCCGGACAATTCTGGCCTTTTGATATGTTTTATTGTCCTCCTGGAAGAGTCCATCCACTTCAGGGAAGACAGTCACATGTATGGGTGTACTTGATTTGCATGGATAGATAGATAATCCGTTCGGTTGAGAGTGCCTTCTAGAGTTATGAGTGGACCCAGACAATGCCAAGAAAATATTCCCTAGACCATAACGCTGCCGCCACCAGCTTGTGTTCTTCCAACAATAGTTGGGGAGTGTTTGTTCTCTGAGATTTCACGCCAGATATGCCAACACCTGTCCAGTTGATAGAGGTGACCCTTTGACAATCAGAAGAGGTTGAATTTCGGGAATTTTGTGCTAATTGAAGCTGTTTCTGATGATGAACCCTCCTCAGCATGGGTGCAGTGACCAGCCGGTCGCCTCGGTGCCCCATACGCAGCAGGATTCATTGTACAGTCATTTTAGGCACGCGTCTGGTAGCCCTCTGGTTCATTTGGACTGTGAGTTGCTCAACTGTAGCGCATTGGTTGGCCCTCACACACCTTCACAGCCGACATTCACATCTGACATCAGTGGCACGTGGTGCTCCGCAGTTTCGTAATGGTGCTGTTTGACCAGTCACGGTACAGTTTAACCACAGCAGCACGCGGACAATTCACAAACTGCCCTGTTTCCGAAATACTGCCATCCTTGGCCTAAAAGCCAATCATCCCCTTTTAAAAGCCGGATAAATAGCACGTTTGACCTATGACAGCAATGGTTGATGTGTTTGCAGAATGCCTATATGTCAGCTTATATACCCACCAAGCAGACTCACGACACGTGCCGTATTTCATTGGCTACGCACTGCTGATCGGGTGCCACTGGGTGAGCCTGGACATCATGATGTGCTGCACATAGGCTGAGTATTTGTTATTTTTTTATTTACATATCAATGCTCAAAGCATGAAATGTACAGTAATATAAATATACAGGGAGTCCTCCAGGTGGCACTGTAACCCCAGAAATGAGCATGAGCTTCAGACACAATCCGTACATCAGTATTAGAGTCTGATCATTTATTTATAAGGAAAAGAGCCAGTTAGGCACAGGAAGTGATACCGACATAGCCTGACACCGCAATATAGGGAGGGTGGGCACCAGAGGAGTGATGGGTATGTACAAGGGGGAGTGAGGCCATATTGTCACTAGATCAGCGGTGGAGCTAGTGAATAGAGGGTCCCGGGGCAAAATAAACTGGAGACTTCGCTTGTAACTTCTCTATACACCTTGTAAGGTTTAATTAAAAAAACAAATAAATAAAAAAGGTGTGTGTATATATATATATATATATATATATATATATATATATATATATATATATAAATAATCAGAGTATTGCAGTATATAGTGATACCTTTTTTATTAGACAGACATATTCATAATCTTCATGATGAGCTTTCAAGAGCGCTCCTCTCTTTGTCGAGGCAGAAGCAATACTGATTATGGACTCAAAAATAAAACAAAAAATTCCAGGATTTACAAATAATGTTCTGTTCAGCCTACAAAGAGAAGAAGCTCTCGAAAGCTCGTCACGAAAACTATGAATATGTCTGTCCAATTAAGAAGTTATCGCTATCTACTGCAATACTCTGATTACAGGACATTCACGGCTACCTCACTCTTCATATATATATTTATAATATAAATATAACATCAATTATAAATACTGTATAAATTATAATAATTTTAGAGGTTTTTAGAGTAGTGATTACACCCCCCCCTAGTAAATTAGTAAATTAAGAGTCTTCCTTTACTTTAGGACATAGCAAGTAGCAGAGGGCTCCTATCCAGTTGAGGCCTCCAGTGCTTTGCACCTGCTGCACCAGCAGTAGCTCTGCCAATGCACTAGATCATCTTGAGATTGAATAATACACAGAAAACACACATTTTGTATCAAATCCATAGGCCTGTAAAAGTCCTTCTGGCCACCTCGGGTTTAATATAGGACCCCTCCCTGAGTGGGATTTTACTAATCCTAAGAATGCTTTGAATTTGATGCAAAATACTAAGGAATTAGATCTGCTCTTGTTTTAGAACAAATGTATATACTAATGCTTCCCCCACACTGGCCCTGATTTAGGTTTAACACTGTGTTAGTACAGGTGTCACATTAGACATTTCATGGTATGTTGAATACTATAAAGAATATCCTATAAAGAAAAGCCTCACCTGTGTCCACACACTGTTAAACCTGATTCATGGCCTGTCTGAGGGTGCACGAGGAGAGTACATAACAATTTCTAACAAATTATTAGATAAAAAAGACCAACTTTATACCCAGCTGGACTCAATGCCAACTCTCTTAATCCTTTCTCACTTACTCATATACTCATCACATATAATAGTTGTCAAACTACGATTTGTCGTCACGCTTTGCGAGCTCGCAACAACTGCATCCCTCGCGAAGCCAGGACCTCTGAAAGTGAAGTTACACCTCCATTTAAGTCCAAATTCCCGAGTTTAGACACACGAAAATCCCCTAAGCGAGAGAAAAAATGGCCACCGAAAAAAATGAAAACGTGGCTCAAAGCCCAGCCACGTACAACTTACCCAAGAAGGGATCCGAGATAAGCTTGGAAACCTGCATTAACCCCACGGGATCCGAGATAAGCTCAGAGACCTGCATTAACCCCACATTAACCATCGCAATCGGGGACCCCCGCTGCAATGAAAATGCAAAATTCCCGCGTTAGGGGTCCTCAAAGGACCGTAAAGGTCCTTAAAGGACCCGTTATAAAAGAAAACAAATATACACTATCACCCTGTCACTCATGGGGGTCAATATAGACCCCAATAAGCCCTTCAGTAACCCTGTCACTCATGGGGGTCAATACAGACCCCCATAAGCACTTCATTAACCCCCTCACTCATGGGTGTCAATACAGACCCCCATAAACCCCTAATTAACCCTGCCATTCATGGGGGTCAATATTGACCCCCATAAGCCCTTCATTAACCCTGTCACTCATGGGGGTCAATACACACCACCATAAGCCCTTCATTAACTGTATCACTCATGGGGGTCAATACAGACCCCCATAAGCCCTTCATCAACCCTGTCATTTATGGGGTCAATACAGACCCCCAAAAACCCTTAATTAACCCTGTCATTCATGGGGGTCAATACAGACTCCCATAAACACCTAGTTAACCCTGTCATTCATGGGGATCAATATAGACCCCCATAAGCCCTTCATTAACTCTGTCACTCATGGGGGTCAATACAGACCCCCATAAACCTTCATTAACCCTGTCACTCATGGGGGTCAATACAGACCCCCATAAGCACTTCATTAACCCTGTCACTCATGGGGGTCAATACAGACCCCCACAAGCCCTTCATTAACCCTGTCACTCATGGGGGTCAATACAGACCCCCATAAGCCCTTCATTAACACTGTTACTCATGGGGGTCAATACAGACCCCCATAAATCCCTAATTAACCCTGTCACTCATGGAGGTCAATATAGACCCCCATAAGCCCTTCATTAATCCTGTCATTCATGGGGGTCAATAGAGACCCCCATAAGCCCTTCATTAACTGTGTCACTCATGGGGGTCAATACAGACCCCCATGAACACTTCATTAACCCCCTCACTCATGGGGGTCAATATAGACCCCCATAAGCCCTTCATTAACCCTGTCATTCATGGGGGTCAATACAGACCCCCATAAACCCCTAATTAACCAAGTCATTCATGGGGGTCAATACAGACTCCCATAAACCCCTAATTAAACCTGTCATTCATGGGGATCAATATAGACCCCCATAAGCCCTTCATTAACCCTGTCACTCACGGGGGTCAATATAGACCCCCATAAGCACTTAATTAACCCCTCACTCATGGGGGTCAACACAGACCCCCATAAACCCCTAATTAACCCTGTTATTCATGGGGGTCAATATAGACCCCCATAAGCCCTTCATTAACCCTGTCACTCATGGGGGTCAATACAGACCCCCATAAGCACTTAGTTAACCCCCCTCACTCATGGGGGTCAATACAGACCCCCATAAACCTTCATTAACCCTGTCATTCATGGGGGTCAATATAGACCCCCATAAGCCCTTCATTAATCCTGTCACTCATGGGGGTCAATACAGACCCCCATAAGCACTTAATTAACCCCCTCACTCATGGGGGTCAATACAGACCCCCATAAACCTCTAATTAACCCTGTCATTCATGGGGGTCAATACAGTCCCCCATAAGCCCTTCATTAACTGTGTCACTCATGGGGGTCAATACAGACCCCCATGAGCACTTCATTAACCCCCTTCCCTCATGTGGGTCAATATAGACCTCCATAAGCCCTTCATTAACCCTGACAATCATGGGGGTCAATACCGACCCCCAAAAACCCCTAATTAACCCTGTCATTCATGGGGGTCAATAAAGACCCCCATAGGCACGTCATTAACCCTGTCACTCATGGGGGTCTATACAGACCCCCATAAGCTTTTCATTAACCCTGTCACTCATGGGGGTCAATACAGACCCCCATAAGCCCTTCATTAACACTGTTACTCATGGGGGTCAATACAGACCCCCATAAATCCCTAATTAACCCTGTCACTCATGGGGGTCAATATAGACCCCCATAAGCCCTTCATTAATCCTGTCATTCATGGGGGTCAATAGAGACCCCCATAAGCACTTAATTAATCCCTGCACTCATGGGGGTCAATACAGACCCCCATAAACCCTTAATTAACCCCGTCACTCATGGGGGTCAATACATCCCCCCATAAGCCCTTAATTAACCCCCTCACTCATGGGGGTCAATACAGACCCCCATAAACCGCTAATTAACCCTGGCACTCATGGGGGTCCATACAGACCCTCATAAGCCTCTTTTTAACCCCATCAGTCCCATAAGGGTATATTAAGACCATTATGGGCCTGTTACAACCCAACATTAACCACATAAGTGCCATGACGGTCCTCAAGGACCATCATGACACTAAGTATAAACACTACTCTGCACTATACCCCCCCCAATAAAACATTAAATATCAACTAAACAGCCTCTACACTAACCTATTAACACCTACACTACCTACACTACCTACCCCCTAATAACCCCCACCACTCTAATTACATAAAATAAAAAAGCCTAAAGTCACACAAAAAAAATCTACATTACATAAAATAAAAAAGCCTAAAGTCACACAAAAAAAAATCTACATTACAGAAAATAAAAAAAGCTAAGTCACAAAAAATACATACAATATAATACATACAATATAATACAATACAATATAATACAATACAATACAAATACATACATACAATACAAATACATACAATACATCCAATATATTACAATACAATACACCCCTATCTAATATACAATATATCCTATCTATCTAATATACATCCCCCAATCTATCTAAATAAATACCATAATCTAATATACATCCTATCTATCTAATATACATCTCCCAATCTATCTAAATAAACACCACAATCTAATATACAATACATGCTATGCTATCTATATAAAACACATACCCCTAGCTAACATACAATAAATGCTATCTATATATAAAATAATCTAATTCTAAGCTAAAATAAAATAATTAAGACCACTTAGCTTTGCAGATGTCCATTCAGATCAGGCACCTAGGGAAAATAAAATAAAAAAATTAGTGCAACACGTTTCTAAATATTATACTCACCTTTCCGGCATGTCCCGTCCTTACTCTCCGTTGCGGCACCTGTTAAAAAAAACATAACATTAATACACATACATAAACATAAAAATAAAATAAAATAAACATAATCTACATTGTACTTACCATTGTACGCGATGTCTCCGGCCTCCTCCTCCTCTTCTGCCACACCCTGTAAAAAAAAATAAAAAAATTACTCACATCTGCACTCACGGACATCCCCGACGCTAATGAGGCTCCCGGAGACTTTTCCAGAAGAAAATAGGCAATAGCGCCTTCTGATTGGTTAAAATCGCTGTCTATCAAATTCACCCAATCAGGAGGCGCCAATGTGTGAGCCAATCAGAAAGGGATACACCCTAAAATCCCACTCTGATTGGATAATGCACCTGTCAATCTTTATTTAAACCAATCACAAGGCGCAGATGCCTTCAGCCAATCACAATGGAATACACCCCCACAGGGTGATTGGCTGGAGGCTTGGCGTCTTCTCATTGGCTGAATTTGATAAACAGCGTTATCAGCCAATCAGAAGCCGCCATTGCCAATTTTATTCTGGAACACTCCACGGGAAGCTCATTAGCGTCAGAGACATCCGCCAGGGCTGTTTTTTTTTTTTTTTTTTTAAAGAGGGCGGATGCTTCCGGGGGACAACACGAGGAGGCCGGAGACATTGCGGGGTGGTAAGTACAATGTAGATTGTGTTTATTTTACTTGGTTTCATGTTTATGTATGTGTGCTAATGAAATGGTTTTTTTTTAACAGGGGCCGCGCCACAGAAGCAAAGATGGAGGACGTGACATGCTGGAAAGGTGAGTAGAATAATTAGAATATTTAGAATGTTTAGTTATTTTATGTAAACGTGTTGTATTAATTTTTTAAATCTTTTTTACCCTAGGTTGGTTATCTGAAGAAACATCTCAAAGGTAAGTGGTCTTAATTATTTTATTGTAGCTTAGAATTAGGGTTGCTATATAGAGATAGCATGTACTGTATATTAGATAGATAGGGGGATGTATAGTACATAGATAGTATTTATTGTATATTAGATAGATAGGGGGATGTATATTAGATAGATAGTGTTGTATATTAGATATGGGGGATGTATATTAGATAGGGGGAAGTATATTAGATAGGGGGATGTATATTAGATAGATAGTATTGTATATTAGATAGGGGATGTGTATTAGATAGATAGTATTGTATATTAGATATGGGGGATGTATATTAGATGATTTTGGTGATTTTAGGTTTTTTTATTTTATGTAATGTAGATTTTAGATTTTTGATGACTTTAGTTTTTTTGATTTCTGTAATTACAGGGGTGGGGAGGGGGTTATTAGGGGGTAGGTAGGTAGGTAGTGTAGGTGTTAATAGGTTAGTGTAGAGGGTGTTTAGTTGATATTTAATGTTTTATTGGGGGGGTATAGTGCAGTGTAGTGTTTATACTTAGTGTCATGAGGGTCCCTGAGGACTGTCATGGCACTTATGTGGTTAATGTTTAATTGTAACAGGCCCATAATGGTCATAATATACCCTTATGGGACTGATGGGGTTAAATAGAGGCTTATGAGGGTCTGGAAAGACCCCCATAAGTGACCTGGTTAAAATGGTGTAGTGCTTACACTTTGGGTCATGAGAGTCCTGGATGGCCCTCTTGGCACTTATAGTGTTATTATATGCAGTCATTAGTGTGTTAGAGGGGTCTATATAGTTGAGGCACACAGTACACTCACATTGTGTGGCAAACAGCATTTCAACACTTTCTTTTATTGACCGTCATTTTTTGACGGGCAAGTCGCTAGTCAAAAATATAAATCATAAATTAGCCAATTATTATTACTCTGCATGTATAGACACACGTGTGCCTTAAAAAATCTAATTTTATTCAATCATTAAAATAGGGTTAATATTCTATAGTGCCAAACATTCCACGCCAAAGGGTTAAATGCTTATATCTATAACAAAGCTAATCCAAATGATATCACAAACAGATGTAATCAAAGTATTACTACTTATATATATATATATTTGTAGATTTCATGCTTGAGATAGCGTTAAGTGCTGCAGTAGAACTAGTATTCTCAGAACTATCTACAGCCAATACACATTCTAAATGCACACGCATACATACAGTGCCTTACAAAAGTATTCACCCCCTTGACTTTTTACCTATTTTGTTACATTACAGCCTTAAATTCAATGTTTTGTTAATCTGAATTTTATGTGATGGATCAGAACACAATAGTCTAAGTTGGTGAAGTGAAATTAGATAAATATATACATAAACAGCGAATTGGCATGTGCGTATGTATTCACCCCCTTTGTTATGAAGCCCATAAAAAGCTCTGGTGCAACCAATTACCTTCAGAAATCACATAATTAGTGAAATGATGTCCACCTGTGTGCAATCTAAGTGTCACATGATCTGTCATTACATACACACACCTTTTTTGAAAGGCCTCAGAGGCTGCAACACCTAAGCAAGAGGCACCACTAACCAAACACTGCCATGAAGACCAAGGAACTCTCCAAACAAGTAAGGGACAACGTTGTTCAGAAGTACAAGTCAGGGTTAGGTTATAAAAAAATATCCAAATCTTTGATGATCCCCAGGAGCACCATCAAATCTATCATAACCAAATGAAAGAACATGGTACAACAGCAAACCTGCCAAGAGACGGCCGCCCACCAAAACTCACGGACCGGTCAAGGAGGGCATTATTCGGAGAGGCAGCACAGAGACCTAAGGTAACCCTGGAGGAGCTGGAGAGTTCCACAGCAGAGACTGGAGTATCTGTACATAGGGCGACAATAAGCCGGACGCTCCATAGAGTTGGGCTTTATGGCAGAGTGGCCAGAAGAAAGCCATTACTTTCCGCAAAAAACAAAATGGCACGTTTTGAGTTTGTGAAAAGGCAGGTGGGAGACTCCCAAAATGTATGGAGGAAGGTGCTCTGGTCTGATGAGACTAAAATTGAACTTTTCGGCCATCAAAGAAAACGCTATGCCTGGCGCAAACCCAACACATCACATCACCCAAAGAACACCATCCCCACAGTGAAACATGGTGGTGGCAGCATCATGCTGTGGGGATGTAGCAGCCAGGACTGGGAAACTGGTCAGAGTTGAGGGAAAGATGGATGGGGCTAAATACAGGGATATTCTTGAGCAAAACCTGTACCACTCTGTGCGTGATTTGAGGCTAGGACGGAGGTTCACCTTCCAGCAGGACAATGACCCCAAACACACTGCTAAAGCAACACTTGAGTGGTTTAAGGGGAAACATGTAAATGTGTTGGAATGGCCTAGTCACAGCCCAGACCTCAATCCAATAGAAAATCTGTGGTCAGACTTAAAGATTGCTTTTCACAAGCGCAAACCATCCAACTTGAAGGAGCTTGAGCAGTTTTGCAAGGAGGAATGGGCAAAAATCCCAGTGGTAAGATGTGGCAAGCTCATAGAGACTTATCCAAAGCGACTTATCCAAAGTTGTGGGCATGTTCTTTAAATTAAATGACGCAAATCCTCAAACAATCCATGTTAATTCCAGGTTGTGAGGCAACAAAACACAAAAATGCCAAGGGGGTGAATACTTTTGCAAGGCACTGTATGAGAACCCTTGATCTCATTATAATCTCTAGCTCCTTATTTTCTTCTTTTCAGTGCTTGAAGTAACACCTATCTCAAGCTATTTATCAATTATTCTCCCAGTTCTTCCCGGAGGAATGTTTTGGTTGGGTGTTTAAATATATATATAGCCTTATTAAATTGTGAGTTGGCCAATTGAATAGGGCTCTATATAAGCACAGAGCATATTTTTTTTACAAAAGTTTTTAGTTAGTGAACTTCTATCCAAAAGCAAGGTCTTCACTAACTAAACACGTCTGTAAAAAAAAAATGCTGTGTGCATCTATAGAGCCCTATTCATTTGGCCGAATCGCAATTTAATAAGGCTGATCATTTCTTCATTAAAGGCTCAGATAGTATTATCTGCAATTAGCTTTCAACTAAGAAAAATGCTCAGCAAATATAGAATTAGATGAAAATAAAAACGAACACAATAAAAGTAACCTGCATTTTATCAAGATTCCAACCTGTTTCTTCTGAAGCCAACGACTCCTGGATGTGTTTCCCTAGTACGCAAGTTGATCTTTACCTCCTCAGGCGATCCGGCTTCCTCCTGACCCCCCCAGCCCCCATCACCCATTTGGTATTTTCTTGTGTGTACTCTCTCTGATGGCTCTCTTGGTATACTATCCAGGGACTCCAGATTTGTGTAAATGTCTCCATCTAAGCTTTTAGAGTGTGTGCGATTCGCTCAAATACAAGAATGCGGTTTAAAGTCTGAATTACTAAGCGAAAATCTAAAGACGTGGCCTTCCATTTCTTAGCAATCTGTTTTTTTTATCGCTAGCATTATGAATTATGTTTACTTGTTCTGCCTGGAAGATAATTTTCCTATAGAGATGCCCAATAAACCCGTCTCTAGACTCGGCTCTATGCTAACATGAAAAAGGTCTGAAACTAGATGGAAGTTCTTCTGCCAGATACTATGTACTATTGAGCAAGTCCACCACACATGGATAAATGTACCGCTCATGCCACAGCTTCTAAACATTTGGGGCTTTCTGTGACTTTCCACTTGGAATGGCGGTCAGGTGTAGTGTAAGCCTTGTGTAGTATTTTGGTATTTTCAGAGACGTCTCCAGAAAGCTGTAGTTAAAGGTATATGTAAGTTAGGTGGGTTATGAATGCATCATAACCCACCTAACAAAAAAGTTTGCATGAAAACATGCAAACCGTTTTTGCAATATAATAAAAAATGTGCTGATAACCAAGCTCACTTTCATATACCTTTAAGAGACCCTTTGCAGAGAGTATCCCAGGACAACTTCTATTTAGAAGTAGAGATGTCGCGAATAGTTCGCCGGCGGACTTTTTTCGGCGAACATAGCATGTTCGCGTTTGCGGCGAACTGCGAACATATGCGAGATTCGACCCGCCCCCAATACTTTATCATTGAGCAAACTTTGACCCTGCATGTCACAGTCAGCAGACACATTCCAGCCAATCAGCAGCATACACTCCCTTCTACACCCTTCTACCTCATGGACAGCAGCCTTTTTGGAATCATAAGTACCTTGCAGTCTTACTGAGAGGAGGGACAGTTTGGATGATATTGCATCAATAGGGAAAACCATAGCTAGGCAAGTTTATTCAGTGTCCAGTGCAGTGCTGAAGGACTCTTCTGCATTATTATTATTACTAGCGTATTGCAATGAGATGTGTATGTTTGGAAAGTTGTATAGTTATTAATATACATATGGAGCAGTTTGCTCCATAAAAAAGTGGTCCGTATTAACGGCTCGCCTCGCTATGCGAGGCTCGCCTGCAATGAGCGCCTGTGTGGACTGTCAGTGTGCTTGGTGCTGTGAGTCTGTGTGTACTGTCAGTGTACTTGGTGCTATAGTTCTGTGTGCACTGCCAGTGTACTTGGTGCTATGGGTCTGTGTGTACTGTCAGTGTACTTGGTGCTGTATATATGTGTGTACTATCAGTGTACTTGGTGCTGTGGGTCAATGTGTACTGTCAGTGTACTTGGTGCTGTAGGTCTGTTTGCACTGCCAGTGTACTTGGTGCTATGGGTCTGTGTGTACTGTCAGTGTGCTTGGTGCTGTAGGTCTGTGTGCACTGTCAGTGTTCTTGGTGCTGTAGTTCTGTGTGCACTGCCAGTGTACTTGGTGCTATGGGTCTGTGTGTACTTGGCAGTGTACTTGGTGCTGTAGGTCTGTGTGTACTGTCAGCGTGCTTGGTGCTGTAGGTTTGTGTGTACTGTCAGTGTGCTTGGTGCTGTGAGTCTGTGTGTACTGTCAGTGTACTTGGTGCTGTAGGTCTGTGTGTACTGTCAGTGTACTTGGTGCTGTATATATGTGTGTACTATCAGTGTACTTGGTGCTGTGGGTCAATGTGTACTGTCAGTGTACTTGGTGCTGTAGGTCTGTTTGCACTGCCAGTGTACTTGGTGCTATGGGTCTGTGTGTACTGTCAGTGTGCTTGGTGCTGTAGGTCTGTGTGCACTGTCAGTGTTCTTGGTGCTGTAGTTCTGTGTGCACTGCCAGTGTACTTGGTGCTATGGGTCTGTGTGTACTTGGCAGTGTACTTGATGCTGTAGGTCTGTGTGCACTGCCAGTGTGCTTGGTGCTTTAGGTCTGTGTGTACTGTCAGTGTACTTGGTGCTATGGGTCTGTGTGTACTGTCAGTGTACTTGGTGCTGTAGGTCTGTGTGCACTGCCAGTGTGCTTGGTGCTTTAGGTCTGTGTGTACTGTCAGTGTACTTGGTGCTATGGGTCTGTGTGTACTGTCAGTGTACTTGGTGCTGTAGGTCTGTGTGCACTGCCAGTGTGCTTGGTGCTTTAGGTCTGTGTGTACTGTCAGTGTACTTGGTGCTATGGGTCTGTGTGTACTGTCAGTGTACTTGGTGCTGTAGGTCTGTGTGCACTGCCAGTGTGCTTGGTGCTTTAGGTCTGTGTGTACTGTCAGTGTACTTGGTGCTATGGGTCTGTGTTTACTGTCAGTGTGCTTGGTGCTGTAGGTCTGTGTGCAAACAAGGTTCACAGCTCTTCAACACAATGCTTCCAAATAGGTAAAGTATATTCATTTATTAATGTATTATATCTTTACTATTACACACAAAACAACATTAGCTCAGTTACAATAACATTGCCGTCATTTTTTGACGGGCAAGTCGCTAGTGTCATAATAAACACCACATGAACATGGCGACCACTCTCTTGTGGGATTCAGGTACGTCCACGGATTCATCCTCCATATATCTGAATAAGCCAGGAATGATATATAGAGGCCTGCGGCGCTCATTGCCAAAAAGTGGTCCGTATTACACATTATATAGTAATAATAATAAGAATAATAATAAAGCAGAAGACCTCCCCTGTGTCTCCCTCCCATGTGTCTCTCTCCCCCCCTCTCCCCTGTGTCTCCCCCCCACTCCCTCCCATGTGTCTCTCTCTCCCCCCCCCTCTCCCCTGTGTCTCTCCCACCCTTGCCTGTGTCTCTACCCCCTCTCCCTTCCCCAGTGTTTCTTTGCTCCCTCTCCTGTGTCTTTTCCCCCTTCCCTCTTCCCGGTGTCACTCCCCCCTCCCCTGTGTCTCTACCCCCCTCTCCCTTCCCGTGTTTCTTTCCCCCCTCCCCTGTGTCTTTCCCCCCTTCCCTCTCCCCTGTGTCTCTCCCCCCTCATCTGTGTCTCTTCCCCCTTCTTCCCTGTGTCTCTACCCCCTCTCCCCTGTGTCTCTACCCCCTCTCCCTTCCCCTGTGTTTCTTCCCCCCTCCTCTGTGTCTTTACCCCCTTTTCTCTCCCCGGTGTCTCCTCACCACTCCCTCCCATTAGTCTCTTCCCCCCTCTCCCCTGTGTCTCTACCCCCCACTCTCTCCTGTGTCTCTCCCCCCTCCCATGTGTCTCTTCCCCTCACCTCTCCCTTACCCTGTTTCTCTTCCCCCCTCTGCCCTGTGTCTTCCTCCCCCTCTCCACTGTGTCTTCCTCACCCTCTCCCCTCTCCTGTGTCTTCCTCTCCCTCTCCCCTGTGTTTCCTCCCCCTCTCTCCTCCCCTGTTAGCTTCTATACGCATACATACATACGATAAGAAATCTGGGGGGGGGTTACCCCTTATATATAAGTACAGTGTTAAATATATAATTTTTTTTGTGCAGTGTAAATTAAAAAATGTATTCAGGTCTCAGAGCATAATAAAGTGATTTAGATTTGTAACTGCTTTGAGAGTGCTATCGCTGGCAGCTAATGAGCAGTAATCCAGATATATAACTGCAGAGTAAAAAGTAAAACATTTTAGTGTAGTGTAAAGTCTACATTTTTATTTTCCATTACTAATTAATACTTATTAAATGAATGCACGATAATAACTATTGTGAATGAACAAATGTATTAGGAAGTGCGAAGCGTTAATGTATGTAAAGTAACCGCAGTGTCAAATATGCTATTAAGCATATTTTTTTTTATATATATATTTTTTAATAATAATGAATTAATTAATTACTAAAATACTTTACCTACTTGTAATTAATATATCCAGTGATCAATAACCTGAAGAGTTAACAATCAGTTTTGATTTTCCTGCAGCTTACAGTGTACATTTGGACTGTTGGTGACCTGCTCGCCAGCAGTTTCCATTATTTATAATAGTGTATTTTGTACCTCGTCTGTTCCTAGGTAAAAGTCGTACATGGCTGGCGATGTTTTGCGCGGTTTGGGGTCGTGTAGCCTCGTTTTCATTTTTTCCGGACGCCATTTTTTTGGTCGCTTAGCCGATTTACAAGTGCCAACTGGGGAAGACATTACAGATATCACATATATAGTTGTGAGCAGGCGGGTTGTTGCTAACGCTGCGGGCTTGCGAAGCGAGGGCCAGAGTTGCTGGCAAGGAGCGCCGAAGGCTCCCACGTCGGCTGCAATGAGCCGCAGGCGGGACTTACACCATCAAACTTACGGACTTACCATCCAAAAATACGGGACTTAGAAAAAAAAACATTACGAGCTCACAAAAATACGACCTTAACGCCCAAACCGCACGCACTTAAAAACATTAAAAACACAATAAATACACACAACAAACACATAAAAAGCTTACCCACAGCAAGGCGGGCACCGAGGACCTCTGCAAGTGAAGTTACACCTCCATTTAAGTCCAAATTCATGAGTTTAGACACCCGAAAATCACCTAAGTGAGAGAAAAAATGGCCCTTGAAAAAAAGAAAACGAGGCTACAGGACCCTAAACACGCAAAACACATACGGATTTTCCTAAAAAGCCGTACGAGGTAAAGATACACTATTAACAAGGACGCTAAATCATCCACACCCGCGTACCACATACACATTCCCCGCCATTTTACAACACTAACTTACACAATGCGGAAGTACACAGCTACCCTAACGGCTTCCCCTCGCGCACGCAGCCTATTTACACTACACACTGCACACATTGCTGACACTTACACAGCAGCTCCACAGCACTGAAAACCTACATTGTATGCTGCAGGAACATGAAAACAGATTGTCAGCTCTTCAGCACAATGCTTCCTGCATATATTACTTACAAATAGGTAAAGTATATTCATTTAGTAATTATTTCATTAGCATACAAAAATACATATACACAAAAAAAACATTATCACATTAAACATAAAAGCCATTCACTGAGCGCCTCACAACGAGCGCCAACGCTGCTAATAGCACACAAAGCCTTGCAATAAGCGCAAAAAACACATCACCGCCGACCAAAGAATAACAGCAAAAGCGCCTATCAGAAAAATACAACCAACAGCCTCGCAATGAGCGCCGAAGGATCTCCGACCGCCAACAAAATGAATGTCTCGTCCAAACCATTACCTGCCTTACAATCTTATTGCCGCCATTTTTTGATGGGCAAGTCGCTAGTAAATATATAAAGATCAAGATAATAAAAGTATCAGGAAATGTAACACAAAGATGCACGCGCGTCTGAATAATACGACAAATACAGATTTTTGTCATAAGTGATATGATCGCAGTATTGGGTCATAAACCCTAAACACTGGAATCTGTTACATACAATTTACTGATGATGTCATTAATGGGCTTCAAGGGGGGGGATCTCTTTTCATACTTTTTGAGCGGTGCAAATCCAACATACGCAGAGCGGAAACGCCACATCTGTGGGACACACACAAAGGGGTTTACTTTGGGAGAAAAAAACAAACAAATATGAAATATTTAATAATCATATTTTTATGTTACCAACAGATAAGGAAACGAAACTGAGGTTATTATCACATATATAGTTGTGAGCGTACGGGCCGTTGCTCACGCTTGCGGGCTCGCGTAGCGAGCCCGCGGCCCTCGCGTAGCGAGGGCTGCGGGCCTCAGTTGCTGGGATGGAGCGCCGAAGGCGCTCCATCCCAGCAACTGAGGCCCTTGCCCGCAGCGTACGGCCCGTTGCTCACACTTGCGAGGGCCGCGGCTCGCGCAGCGAGCCGCGGCCCTCAGCTGCTGGAATGGAGCAGCCACCTCCTCCCCACAATGCCCTGCGCAGGGCCGCCCAGTCCCCGGTTCGGGTTCACCCCCCGCACAGCAAAGCGAGGGCCGCTGCTCGCGCAGCGAGCCGCGGCCCTGAGTTGCTGGAATGGAGCAGCCACCTCCTCCCCACAATCCCCCGCGCAGGGCCGCCCAGTCCCCGGTTCTGGTTCACCCCCCGCACAGCAAAGCGAGGGCCGCTGCTTGCACAGCGAGCTGCGGCCCTCAGTTGCTGGAATGGAGCAGCCACCTCCTGCCACCTCCTCCCCACAATGCCCCGCGCAGGGCCGCCCAGTCCCCGGTTCGGGATCACCCCCCGCACAGCAAAGCGAGGGCCGCTGCTCGCGCAGCGAGCTGCGGCCCTCAGTTGCTGGAATGGAGCAGCCACCTCCTGCCACCTCCTCCCCACAATCCCCCGCGCAGGGCCGCCCAGTCCCCGGTTCGGGTTCACCCCCCGCACAGCAAAGCGAGGGCCGCAGGCAGGCATGGAGGTGCTCACCACCTCACTATAACTTCCCCCTACCCTCGGGCGGACCCCCCAGGAGCACAGCGAGCCACGGACATACACGGGACTCCCCCGGGCTGCACAGGTGAGTAGAGCCTAATAGGGCTTCATGTGGGGTGACAGGGCACATGATAGGGCCTGGGACCACAGGAGTTACTGTGTTTTTTTTTAATATATATATATATAACACAC
>CM050164.1:10565326-10640326 GCA_027410445.1 Discoglossus pictus | reverse complement strand
ATGTCACTCTATAGACACCCAGTCAGATAAAGGTCAGTACTAATGTCACCTATAGACCCCCAGTCATGTAAGGTGTAACCCTTACACTACCTGATCGATACAACATCATACCTGATGTTTTAAAGCATGTTATTCCAAACAATTTAGGAATGTTAGGTAATTTATGCCCTTTATGGCTTAAAACCAGACTCTGTATCAACTATGCAATTTTCCGTGGGAGTTTTGCCATGGATCCCCCTCCGGCATGCCACAGTCCAGTTGTTAGACCCCTTGAAACAACTTTCCCATCACTATTGTGGCCAGAAAGAGTCCCTGTGGGTTTTAAAATTCGCCTGCCCATTGAAGTCTATGGCGGTTCGCCGATGTTCGCCGGTTCGCGAACATTTGCGGAGGATCGCATTCGCGGTTCGCGAACCGAAAATTTTAGGTTCGCGACATCACTAGTGATAATATTACCATTCTTAAACCAATTGCCTATTCTATTTAAGTTCTTTGTAGTCCACCAGTTCTTAGAGAGATTTGAAAATTCCACAGGAAAGTTTGGGTGTGGGGTCAGAGGGGTTATGGAAGAAGGAGATAAGACCAAGTTATAATTAGAATGTGCCCATTTGCAACAGGAAAGCGTATGTGTAATAATAGGATTTAAAGTTTTTTTCAGAAATGAAGTTGGATTATTTAACCATATTATTTGATCCCAAGAATAGGGCGCATGGCATGATTCTCTATAAAGACCCAGGCAGGCTGATGAGAAGACGAGTGTGCTATTGGGATAAAGGTCAACTGGGCAGCTTAACTGCATATTAGGGCAGTTAAGACCCCCTCGCTTTTTGTGTCTCATCATGACTGGAGATCTAATTCAAATTGTTTTTTTTTTTGAATTCTTATTTTTTTATTTTTTCATTGCATATCAAAAATTTACAGAATACGTCAAGAATGTAACATATGTAAACATGTCTATACATTGATAAATAACTCTTCATTTTATCACATAACAGTTCGGTTAATATGCTAAAAGAAGTAAATATAAAATTTGTATCTCTCCGAGGGTTTAAGAACTGTAATTGGTATTGGAGTTATAACAGCTATTTTATTTAAGATATTCTTCTTTCCTCTTCCTCCACATAGTTTACCAGTGGAGTCTCAAAGTCAATCCTCGAAGAGTTAACTTATTTACAAAAAACAAAAACTATCTCCATATGTCTAGTTCTGAACTATTAGAGTGTAGTATATTTTCCTCCCTTATTACTATTCAGCAAAGATCTTATAAATAAGTCCAGTTTTTTTTTTTTTTTTTTTTTTGGACTCACCTCATCTTGGACCTCTGACTTTCCAGATATCCCAGCAGGAGGCCCACCGTTTGTATCTCACATCGAATTCCGCTGAGAAGTGGCTCATAGTTTGAATGTGGTCAATTTTCTGTAGTACTTCTCTAAATGTAGGGTTTGTGTGTTTCCAATGTTTGGCTATAATGCATCTAGTTGCCAAGAATATCTGATTGGTTAGGAATTGCTCGCTTTTTGTTAGTTCTTTGTTTGGAAGTCCTAATAGTGCTTCTACTGGTTTTTGCTTTATAGATTTCCCCCACAATTTCTCCAGCGTGTTGTATGTTGCCTGCCAAATATGCCTAATTTTGGGACATTCCCAAAGCATGTGGGTTAACGAACCTATATGTCCACATCCCCGAAAACATTTGTCGGAGTGTGCTTTGTTTGATTGGTGAAGTCTCGTGGGTGTGAGGTACCATCTCATGACTGTTTTTAATGCGTTCTCTTTCAAATTGATGTTTAAAGATGACATGTTGGCCTGTATGATAATCTGATTCCATTGTTTGTCATCTAGGGTGATATGTAAGTCTGATTCCCATGTTTCTTGATAGCGTGGCTTGTTTGAACTAGACAGCTCAGAGAGGTTTTTATATATAACTGAAATGTTGCCCTTGCCTCCGGGGTTGTTAATGCAACACTGTTCATATATTAACTTTTTGTTTTGGCTATTTGATTTTGTAGTCTGAAATATCGTTTGTTTGATTATCATTAGATTAATCCATTCATTGTTGGGTATTTGATTTAATGTGCCCCCTTGAGCCATAGACCAGGTGTCTGCAACTATAGTCAGGTTTTTTTGTATCCACCATTTCATCTGAGAGCTCTTGCTGGCGTGGTCCGCCTTCTGTGCTTGCCAAAGAGGGGTTAGGCCTGAGCCCATGTGTAGCATGGGGGATTTTTTATTAATGTCCCTCCAAGTTTTCAGTGAATTGCGTATACAGCTTGTGAGGTTTTGTGTTTTTAATTCTGTGTGTAAGCTTAGCCACAAAGCATGAGATATAGTTATATGATTATCTTCTAGAATTTGTTTTTCTAACTCGACCCATGTTGGGATGGCTTCTTTTTTATACCAGCTAGTCATTTGTGCCAGTCTTGTGGCTTTATAATAAGTGACCAGGTTTGGGAAAGCTAGACCCCCTTTTTGTGTGGGTGCGTGCATCGTATTCTTATTAATTCTTGGTTTCTTGTGACTCCAGGTGAATTTGAGGAGAGTTTTTTGTAGTGATTTTATGGCTATTAAATTAATTGGCGTCGGTATCGCCCTAAATAAGTATAGAATTTTTGGGATGACATTCATTCTGATAGCGTTTATTTTACCAATCCAAGATATATTGAAGGATGACCATTTCTCTAAGTCCTGTTTTATTCTACTGATGATTTGGGGAAAGTTTGCTTCATATACTTGTTCTGTCGAGCCTGGGATATTAATTCCCAGATAAGTCAGGTATTTTTGAGCCCATTTCATGGAGAAATTTTTATCTAGAATGTCTAGCACTTTTCTGGGGAGTGTAATGTTGAGTGCCTGACTTTTAGCTGTGTTGATTTTAAAACCGGAGATGGTGCCGAATTTTGTGAGTAAGTGGAGTAAGTTGGGTAGGCTAATTGTTGGTTCCGTCAGTGAGAGCAAAATATCATCAGCGAAGAGGTTGATTTTGTATTCCTTAGGGCCTACCTTTATCCCTTTTATGTCCGGGCAGTTCCTGATTGCAGTCGCCAGGGGTTCCAGGCATAGAGCAAATAATAGAGGGGAGAGTGGGCAACCCTGTCTAGTCCCTCTGGTAATTTTGAGTTTTTTAGAGCTAAATCCCTGATACGTGATGGATGCCTCTGGGTTCGCGTATAGGGCCTGTATTCCTCTTATAAAGCTTTCTCCTAGTCCTATTCTCGTCAACACTTCCCACATGAATGTCCAATCTATTCTGTCGAATGCTTTTTCTGCGTCAAGTGATAATAGCATTGAGTGAATATTGTTCCTTTTAGCTATTTCTATTAGGTTCAATACTCTCCGAGTGTTATCTGGAGCTTCTCTGCCTGTGATAAAGCCTACTTGATCTGGGTGGACAACCTTGGGTAATAACGGGGCCAGTCTATTCGCCAAAATCTTTGAGTATATTTTAATGTCGGTATTAATTAGTGAAATTGGTCTGTAACTTCCACATTGGGCCGGGTCTTTACCTTCTTTAGGGATTACAATAATTTTCGCCTCTAGAAATTCTTGTTTTATAGGGGGACCTTTTAAAAATTCATTAAATAACTCATGTAGATATGGGAGTAATTGTTGTGAGCATTGTTTATAATAAAAGTTTGTGAACCCATCTGGGCCGGGCGCCCCATGTGATTTACTTGTCTTAATTGCCTCCTTAATTTCTTCTAACGTTATGGGCCTAGCTAAATCTTCAGCTTGGGTTTTCTCAATTTGTGGGAGTTCTGTTGAGTTTAAGAAACTACTTATTTGCGAGTTGTGGGCTTTGGACCCTGAGTGTGGAGGGGCTGAGTATAGCTCCTCGTAGAAGTGTCTAAATGTTTCAGCTATCTCATTCGGTTTAAAGACTAGTTTGTTAGATTTGTTATTTATCTTGGGGATGAAGGAGTTTGCCCTTTGTGTTTTCAATTTTCTGGCTAACATGGTGTCAGGTTTGTTGGCGCTTCTGAACATTGTGGCCTGCGAGCGTTGGAGGATGGTCACCATTTTTTTCCTAAGAATTGAGTTTAGTTGTTGCTTTTGGTTCAAAATTTCCTCATAAATTTTTGGGTCGTGTTTCCTTGTGAATTGCGCCTGTAGGTCCGCGATTTTAGAATTAATAGTGGTCATTTGGGCTTGATCTAATTTTTTCGTTGTTGCTCCTATTTGAATGCACACCCCTCTGATGACTGCTTTATGGGCTGCCCACACTCCCTCCCTGCTTACCTCACCTCCATTATTGACTGTGAAATAGTCGTCTATTGCTTTGGTAATTTTGTCTTTAGATTTAATGTCATTGAGTAGATGTGGATTTAAGGTCCATGTCGAAGACCGCCCTGATGGGATGACGCCACTTAATGAGATCTGAACCAAATCATGGTCCGACCACGCAATGGGGTGTATATTTGCGTCTATTAGGTTGTGGGCTAGTCGCTGTTGAATCAGCACATGGTCGATCCTTGAGTGGGATTGGTGTCTGGGGGAGAAGAAGGTGTATGACCTATCTGAAGGGTATATTGCTCTCCATGTGTCTATCAGACCGTGGTATTTTAGAATGTGTTTGAGCGCTTTGGTGGCTGCTGGCGTAGTGTGTGCGGAAGATTTGGAGGACCGGTCTTTTTCCGGATCTAGTACGGTGTTCATGTCCCCCCCTATTACTAGGGTGGATGGTTCCCATCCCGTCATAATGTGTGATATTTTATCGAAGAATTGTGGCTGTTCGGTATTAGGAGCATAAAGGTTAAGGAAGGTTATCTTTTGTTCTTGGATTGTCCCGTGGATTGCAATATATCTCCCTTCTGGGTCTGATTGAGTCCTGGAGTGGCAAAAATTTAATCTATTGTGCACTAAGATTGTCACTCCCCTTTTCTTCTCTTTAGCTGTAGCATGGTATGTTTGTCTGTATGTTTTCCCCCAGTATTTGGGGACAGCTAATTTTTTAAAGTGTGTTTCCTGGATCATGACTATATCTCCCCTGAGTTTTTGATATTCTTTTATTGCTATCCCTCTCTTAACGGGTTCATTAAGGCCTTGGGTATTGTGTGAGATGATGTTAATATTCATAGTGTGTCCTACCTTTTGGTTCTTTGTTCCTTATGGGAAGAAAGTCGTGGCGGGATGATGTTTCAAGGTTTTTTGCCGAGACTGTCCGGTAGGCCTCCTGCTGGGGTCTGCGTAGAGTTCACCTGGAAGCTAGTGCTAATGAAGAGAACAAGAAGGTGGATATTGCAGTTAATTCGTGCACAAGAATAGCAATACGTAGAGGCAACTCTGTATGTGTTCTCTACTGTGCTTTGTTGGTAAGGGTTTTGGATTTATTATGTTCAGATTGTGAATGTGTCACTGGGCTGTGAACTGTATCACTAGAATATGAAAATTCAGGTATTTTAAATATTTATGGAGATAGTAGTAATAAAACTATCGAAAGGATAGCACTCGCTATCCTCCTTAACTTGTTTGGTGAGTCCACCCGTGTCTTTATATGACACTGCGTGGAATCGCCTGTTTTTTGAACTAAAACAAATTGCCCTTAGGGGGCTTTATAGGAAGTCTATAACTTTTAAAGTGAAAAGTGGCCTTGCATATGTCTAAGTCATTTTCTGGCATCAGTCCATTGAGAGGCCCAAGATAGCCATATCTATCAGAGAGTTGGAGTAGTAGTGTTCTAGCTAACTTATCTTGATTACAACTGATGGGGTCTATTGGGTAGACGTTTTAATGTCGGCCCTTGGGTCAATTCAGGGAAACTGTGATTTGAATGTGCCTATAGTAAATTGCGGAGGGATCCCTGTTTGGACTGTTGTAGAGCTGTGGTCATTATGTGGTGTAGCTAGCTTCTCCTATTAAGATCTAAGATAATCTAGTGGAAGAGCATTGTAATGTCTTCATCATAAATAACTTGGGAAAGTGCAATGCTATCTGGTGCTATAACAACTTGGCATGACTTAGTATGAGTACAAATTCCCTCATGACATCATTATAGACCTCTCATGGAAAAAAAGACAAGAGAGAAAAGACAAAATGATACAACATATTACAACACTTTGGAATTAGGAGTTCGTCTTGTTTGGAAGTGTGACATTTCTCTCTCTGTCACGACGTGTTGATGCTCTACTTCTCTCTCCTCGATGCCTGTTCTCCAAGAGTGGTTCAGGAGTCGCCTGCAGGTGGATGTCCCAAGAGGACAATAGATTGATTCCTTCTTCCAAGGATCTGACAGAGTAGTACTTGTTATCTCTTAATATGGTCAGGCGGAATGGAAAGCCCCAGGAATATCTCCAGCCCTGAGCCAGAATGCAGTCCAGAAGAGGTTTCATATTTCTCCTTTTGGAGAGCGTTAGCTGTGATAGATCGGAAAAGATCTGGGGTTGTTGTCCTTCTATTTCAGGTACTCCTCCCCTGGCCGCTTTCATAAACATCTCCTTTGTGGTGAAATAATGAAATCTTGCGATGATATCTCTAGGTCTATCCTTCATGTTTGGACGTCCCCCCAGCGCTCTGTGTATACGATCTAAGGTGTATTGCTCTGAATTTAGCTCTGGTAACAAAAATTCACACAGTTCGTACATGTATCCTTTCAGATCAGACACCGATTCAGGGACGTTTCGTATTCTCACGTTCTGTCTCCTAGATCTGTTTTCTAGGTCCTCCTGAAACAGGAGGTTAGTAGCTTGTTCTTCTTTTAGTGAAGAAATTTCTGCTTCCAGAAGGTGGTGAGATTGCTGTAGCTCTTCGTATTTTTCTTCCAGAATATTCGTCTTAGTGTCTATCTTTTTTATTTCGGACTTTAGCTCCGTGGACACTTTCAGAATTTCTGTTTTAATGTCTTCTCTGAACGTACGAATTAAGTCTTTCAGGTCTTGTATGTCACCTTTGGTGCTCGGTGTAGATTGTTCCATTGTCATTGACCCCGTGGGTCTTGCTGTTGGTTGAAGCGTCTGGGGGGTTGTTATTGTTGTCTTTGGTGGGTAGTAGGCTTGGATGTTTTTGTTGCTTTTCCTTGTTGCGACTCCAGCCATAATACTTTATAAGTCACTTTTCACTTTTGTCTTATGTTAGCGCCCCCTTTGTGTGGGCATTGGAGTAGGTTTACATCTTAGGGGAGCTGGATTCCATGTGAATGGTAGAATGCAAGTTTATTGCAATATAGTATTTCTCACCCCTGTGCACTATTTGAAGTGGCCACCAGGGGTCATTGGTGTTCTGTCAAACTTTTCTTTAGTAACTCTCTCTTTTGTTTGGTCTAAGTTTCTTTTTATTCCCCCCTGTGGAGGTGTGTAGAAATCTCTCCTTGTAGCGTAGGAGGTCTCTTGTATAAGTGGGACTCCTTTATCACCTTAATGTGTAAATAATCCTCTGGAAGGGGAAAAATGGAGGGTGTCTTTATGTGAGCAAAATGTCTTTCACTTCTCAGATGGGTATAGGGTCTTGCCCCACTTTTGTTTGGTTTTTGAAGGTGTAAATGCCTCCCTCTCGTTTGCAGTCAGCACCTCAGTTGCTTCCCTTTATCTGTGGTCTTTATAGCGCTTTGGTGAGTGTTAAACCTTTAAAACGTTGGGATCTCAGGTTTTGGGAGAAAAGCCTTATCTTGGCCCTTGTGATCGCTTTCCCTTGAGGGTTATCTCTCTCCAGCTGGAGTTGATTATGTGAGCCTTTTTTTGTGAGTTAGTCCCAGAGTTGCAATGTATTTTCCAGGCACTTTAAAATGGCCGCCGCTGTTTTTTGGCGGGAAACACTTTCAGTTCTTGTCTGCCGTGTAAGGACCAAAATGGCCGTCAGTGATAGGCTCTAGGTGGGATTCACTCCACAGTGGGGTTGTGTGGGCTCTCGTTTGTGAGACCTCGTGTGTCCCTCTATTCAGGGCTCGTTGCTGAACTTAACAGGAGTAGTGTTGACTCTGTATTTAATGTATGCACTGGATGAGTGCTAAGATGTCTATTATCTGTTTTTCCCCCTTATTAGGCTTGTGTGTCAGTCTCTTATTGTGCCCCTGGGTCTGTGATGTACCTGGGGGGGGGGGATTCCGGTTTGTGGGCCGGAGTGACTCCTTACCCTAACGCCTTTTCTCTCCCGTCTCCAGGACTCCAAAACTGGCGAGGCGGGAGACCCGGTGCCCAGGCTCTCCACCGCTGGTGGCGTCCGTTTCTGCTGGGTGTCCCACAGGAGTCGTGTAGAATGGCGGCTGGTAAGCTTCCCTTGTATTATTGGAGGTTACTTGCTTTTGTTGTGTTCCTTTGTGGACCCTGCCACTTAGCTTGGATCTGCTGTGCTGATGTGTTTCGGCGGTCGCTGTTCCGTGAGTCCTCCGTTGCGTTTGTTGCTGGGCTGGCACGGTGTGCACTTTGTGCAGGGTCTTGAACGAGTATCTCCCCTCCGGGGGGAGAGAGGAGACGCTCGGTGCGTATCAGGCTCCCGTCAGGCCCGTGTCCACGAGTGTATAAAAAATTATATGTGTCGCTCCAAAAATATATCTCCGTGGTCCTTAGGAGTAGATGGGTCTCTATATGGTATTTTTAGTGAGTTATGGCGTGATTTACACTCACTATTAGTGAGAAATTCGGTCACCAAGACGGAGCACCGCTGCAGCACAACCGTTCAGCTTGCTTTCCGGACACGCCCCCATCTAATTCAAATTGTGATATTAAAGTAGGGTAATTAGCTTTGTACAGATCCCCGGGGTTTGGGTGAGGTTGTTCCCCAAGCACCTAATGTGAGACTTGGGCCATGTTAACTTATATTTTTCCTATAGGTAAATTTTGTCTGTTAAGGGGAGGTTAACCGCCAAGGCTTCAGTTTTGTCCGAATTGAGTCTAAGACCCGATAGGTTGCCGAAGGATTATAACAGAGACAAAAGAGCCGCAAATCGGTTACACTTAAATTGGTGATGACCTACTTAGATACCTTTAATTTGCGTTGTTGCCCTCATTCTCTGGGCCAATGGCTCTATAGCAAGGGCAAACAATAGGGGGGATAAAGGCCAGCCCTGCCTAGTACCTCTCTGAATTTCCACATGTGGGTTATTTTGGCCTGGCAATTTTAAGTATGCTTTGGGGCTAGTGTGATAAGTTTTAATCAAATCTACAAAAGGCCCTTTGATGCCAAATGTTTGTAAAACAGCATACATGTATTGCCATTCTACTGTGTCAAAAGACTTTTCAATGTCCAAGGCTACCAAACACAAGAGAGAGTTCCTTCTTTTAGCGATATGGATCAAACTAGTGAACTTTTCCAATGTTGTCTCCTGCCTGTCTTGTTGGGACGAAGCCTACTTGGTCCTTGTGTATAAGATATATTAAGAAGTAGGAGACTCTATATGCCATTATTTTCACTAAAAAAATTAGGTCATTGTTTAAAAGTGAAATGGGGCGGTAATTTTTTACTTCTAAGGGATCTCTATTTTCCTTTGAAGAGCAAATTATATTTGCCTGATTAAATTCTGGAGGGACCCTCTCGCCTTTGAGAATTTGATTGTATAGCGTTACCAAGTGGGGGGCTATGAGGGACATGTACTTCTTATAATAAAGCATTGAAAACCAATCAGGTCCAGGTGATTTGCTTAACTTAGCCTTCTCTATAATGGCCTGTACTTCTTCCAAAGTTATTGTCGCATTTAATCTAGAGAGATCACCTTCTTTTATGATAGGAAGACCACAAGAGCTGAGGAAATTCTGAATCTCCGTCTGATTAGCTATATTGTGAGATGAATACATTTTGAGGAAGATGTCCAGGTATGTGTCCTGTATTTTTGAGGCACTGTTAGTTATTGTTACGGTACCCCCACACATATAAGGGGGCGCCAAGGCCGTTTTTGCCGATCCGCCCATCCAGTGATATAGGGACAGCTACTGCAGGACAACGATTCCCCCAAACTGGATCCAAGGGGAATATACTCCAAGCCTTGAACTGGAACCTCACGAATAGCTGCTAGCAGCTGAACAGGAAAAGCACCCCAAGATGCTTACACTCCTGGGAGTCAGTCTGTAACAGCATACCATGAATCACCCCAAGAACGAGACATAAGCTCTGTGTTTGAGGGTCAAGCAGTGAACTCTCTTCTTTATTAATTACAAAGACATATTAAAACCATTTCCACATACACAGTAGAGGGTGGGGCTACCTGAGGTCAGCCCCTAATGGCCTCTGGCCAATCACATAGTGTCACAGCGTGGGAAATATGAGACTCCTCCCAGGTCTGCCCACTAGGTGTGGCTAATAGAGTCATTTGGCTTCTGACCACCAGAGGGTAAACATGGCTTTTGCTGTCCCCTGTGCCCCTGCTAAGAAAGCTGAGAAACCCCAGGGGTTTTGGAGCCGGCATGTCTGGAACTCCCTTTGTTAAGCTATCTCCCCTGTTGTGCATGTAGATAACCTTTGCTCTCAACCATCTGGCCTTAGTGACTCATAGATGGGGGTGGTCAGAATCTGTAACACATTTCTACACATTTTTCATAACTTTAAAAGTATGCATCACGTTCACATAAAACGTACATTTTCAGAATCAGCATACTCCAAATACAAACATGTGTCAAAATGATACAAATTGGTCCAGTGGTTCAAAAGTTAGATCATAGTCCTTTCTGACCAAATGAAGCATGGCTTCCATGTCTTTGTAGGGGAAAAGTCAACATGGGCCGTAGTCAAACGGAAGGATGTGGGCAACCAGACTTCTCCAATTCGCAGTGACGAGACTGATCTCGTCACAGTTATCTGTCCTGAATGGGTCTTAATTTTGGTGATTGTGCCAATTTGTTTTGTAATTTTCTGGCAAGCATGGAACCCGGTTTATTCGCCTTTGTGTAAAACCTATGTCCCGTGCACCTAAGGGCTTTTCTGTTCTATCAGAAAGGATAAGATCTAGCTCCATCCTTACTTTATCTATTTGTTGACGGAGTTCCCTGGCGGGGTTTTGTTGATTTCATTTTTCTAGTTTAGCTAAATCTTCCGTTAATGCCTCTTCCCTTTTTCTTTGTTGTCTTTTATATCTGGATGCTAGTCGAATACAAATTCCTCTTATATGGGCTTTGTGAGCCATCCACACCCATTCAGGTTTGGAGTCCTGACTCACGTTAAGGGAAAAGTATAATTCAATTTCTTTAGCTAATTGCTCACAGATTTGGGAATTCGTTAAAAGCATTTAATTTAATTTTCAGTTAGGTATATTTTTGGACTCTTGTCCTAAGTGGAATGATAAGCTCACGTAGGCATGGTCGACCATGTACATGGATGAATTTCTATGTTTTCTGTTGAATCTATCAAATTGACCTTAGTCAGAAAGGTGCTGATTCTCGAATAAGTATTATGTGTTTGAGAATAATAGCTATACGTATTCCCTGTCCAACGAATGGAATTCTCTCCATACATCGTTAATTTGACGGGGTTTAAACTGCATGTGGATCTGTTTAAGTTTTTTTGGAAAATCTCTCTTCGCAGCAATCCTTAGAGGGGTCCAATTTAGGGTTTAGCGCCAAATTAAGATCCCGTCCTATTATGACTAATCCTAGATCTTGATTTCAAGATATTTAGTAGGTAGTTATGCAGATCCATGGTAGGGGAATAGTTACAGATAAGGGTGATTTTGTAGATTTGAATTTTGCCAGTTAGCAACACATAGTTGCCCTTAGGGTCTATTTTTTGTTTTCCATAATTTTTGTTCCTGCCCTTTTGGTTCTTTGAGTGGAGGCATAAATATGAGGGAAATTTTATGTATTTAATTGGGGACTTTGCCATGCACATAATGGCTTTCCAGTAGAAAATCTTTAAGCAGCGGCTATTACTGTCAAGTATAAATCCTAGGTAAACAGTTCTTAAAGTTGGCCAGTAGATGGTGCTGTCCTCTTGGCAATACCAGTGTGCTATCTATTGTGGTGTAGAAGATGCATTTTCTAGTGAGTTTTCCAAGCCTTGAGGGGCTTGAGCCCTGTGCAAAATTGGAGAGTGAGTCTTTGCTTGTTAGGGGTAAATAAACATTGCTCCATCCAAGCCCCTCAGAGATAACCGGAGACTTTACCACCCATTAATTTAAATGCAGAGTTATGTGACACAACACAGAGAGAAAAAAATATAAAGATCTATATACAGTTTTATGGGGTCTATATATACAGTATATTGGAATTCTCCCATTTTCTGTTTTCTTATCCCTTATCTTTGGGGTCTAGATTACATGACCCATCCAGGGATATAATGTGCCTGCAGTCTTTTTTTCAGGCCTATTTGCACTCCAACAATTGCTGGCTAAAACTCCCTGTATTTACTGTACCAATAGATGCCCCCCATGGGAGTGTGACTGTCTAGTGGTCTCTCACCCTTCTGTGTTATTTATCCATCAGAAATAAAATCCAGGCTGCAGGCTGACATATGGCTAGGCCTCAGGTTTGTTTTCAGTCTGGTGTGACAAAATGCCACAATATATGGCTTAAAATGTTCTTGGGGTTCTCACCAACAGTGGGGGACACTTCCCCTATCTGGTACGTTTCTCCCCTTGGTAGATGGCGCTGGATTAACAGCTACATGGCAGGAGATCTCTCTGTGTGCTTCCTCTCTGCTCTGCTGTCGGCTAATTTACCCCTTTTTGATGATTCAATTATACGTAACAGTCAGGTATAGAACTAAACTAGAAAGGGCAGGATGGAAGAGTCAAGAGCGGTTAGTCTCTCTGTGTTAATTTAGTGCAAATTTGCATATAAGAAAGCACCTACCTCCGACTACAGGCTCCGGCATTGGCAACGGGACCACCGCCCCCCGCTCCGCTCCTCCACAAGAAAGAGGAGACCCTGATAAGATATTCTCATTTATATTAGAGGGATACTATAATGTGAGGCTAGCCATGGACCCCAGGTAATCATGAACTGTGAAAAAGTGTCTTCTAGAATGTGGGGCATCCTTTCATTAATGAGAATGTAGTTTCATTTATTTTTAACGGCTTGCAGGCTGAGGGTGCTCCACTTTCAATTTTTTGCAATGTGACTCTTGGTTGCCGGCATCAGGAATTGTAAAAGTTTATTTTGAGATGGAGAGAGGGAGATTGATGGGTGACCAAGAAGAGAAATTGGGTATTAAATATATCAGAAGCCAACTCAACATCTTTAATCCATAGCTGTTTGACTGGAGGACAAGTCCACCATACGTGAAAGAAAGAGCCCACTTCCCAACACTCTCTGAAACAATTGGGATCTGAAATCTTTCCCCATCTGTGTAGTTTATCAGCGGTTATATATATTCTGTGGAGAATCTTAATAAAGGTCTCTAAGATGCCACTATTTAATGAACCTTTGGTAAAGTTTTCCCATGAAATTTGCCAGAAATCCTTATTTCCTGTGAAACCCAAATCTTCTTCCCAATGAACATATTTCATATTTTGAGTTATAGGGCTCTCATTAAAAGTATTACAGGGAGTGCAGAATTATTAGGCAAGTTGTATTTTTGAGGATTAATTTTATTATTGAACAATGTTCTCAATGAACCCAAAAAACTCATTAATATCAAAGCTGAATATTTTTGGAAGTAGTTTTTAGTTTGTTTTTAGTTTTAGCTATTTTAGGGGGATATCTGTGTGTGCAGGTGACTATTACTGTGCATAATTATTAGGCAACTTAACAAAAAACAAATATATACCCATTTCAATTATTTATTTTTACCAGTGAAACCAATATAACATCTCAACATTCACAAATATACATTTCTGACATTCAAAAACAAAACAAAAACAAATCAGTGACCAATATAGCCACCTTTCTTTGCAAGCACACTCAAAAGCCTGCTATCCATGGATTCTGTCAGTGTTTTGATCTGTTCACCATCAACATTGCATGCAGCAGCAACCACAGCCTCCCAGACACTGTTCAGAGAGGTGTACTGTTTTCCCTCCTTGTAAATCTCACATTTGATGATGGACCACAGGTTCTCAATGGGGTTCCGATCAGGTGAACAAGGAGGCCATGTCATTAGATTTTCTTCTTTTATACCCTTTCTTGCCAGCCACGCTGTGGAGTACTTGGACGTGTGTGATGGAGCATTGTCCTGCATGAAAATCATGTTTTTCTTGAAGGATGCAGACTTCTTCCTGTACCACTGCTTGAAGAAGGTGTCTTCCAGGAACTGGCAGTAGGACTGGGAGTTGAGCTTGACTCCATCCTCAACCCGAAAAGGCCCCACAAGTTCATCTTTGATAATACCAGCCCAAACCAGTACTCCACCTCCACCTTGCTGGCGTCTGAGTCGGACTGGAGCTCTCTGCCCTTTACCAATCCAGCCACGGGCCCATCCATCTGGCCCATCAAGACTCACTCTCATTTCATCAGTCCATAAAACCTTAGAAAAATCATTCTTGAGATATTTCTTGGCCCAGTCTTGATGTTCCAGCTTGTGTGTCTTGTTCAGTGGTGGTCGTCTTTCAGCCTTTCTTACCTTGGCCATGTCTCTGAGTATTGCACACCTTGTGCTTTTGGGCACTCCAGTGATGTTGCAGCTCTGAAATATGGCCAAACTGGTGGCAAGTGGCATCGTGGCAGCTGCACGCTTGACTTTTCTCAGTTCATGGGCAGTTATTTTGCGCCTTGGTTTTTCCACAAGCTTCTTGCGACCCTGTTGATTATTTTGAATGAAACGCTTGATTGTTTGATGATCACGCTTCAGAAGCTTTGCAATTTTAAGAGTGCTGCATCCCTCTGCAAGATATCTCACTATTTGACTTTTCTGAGCCTGTCAAGTCCTTCTTTTGACCCATTTTACCAAAGGAAAGGAAGTTGCCTAATAATTATGCACACCTGATATAGGGTGTTGATGTCATTAGACCACACACCTTCTCATTACAGAGATGCACATCACCTAATATGCTTAATTGGTAGTAGGCTTTCGAGCATATACAGCTTGGAGTAAGACAACATGCATAAAGAGGATGATGTGGTCAAAATACTCATTTGCCTAATAATTCTGCACTCCCTGTATATAAAAGACTTACAATACTTTAACAATATGTGGCTTTGTCACAAATGTTAATGAACCAATTGACGTTCTGTGGTTTAAAAAAAATGTTTACATTTGCAGTAGTTAAAGTGTTCCTGCAAAGGTAAATGGTAGAGGTCTCTAACTTGAGTATACGTGAGAACTAGATTATCTTTGCACCATGGGCCAAATTTCATGAGGCCCCATGAACCCCACCGGGCCAAGGAGGTAGAAGAAAGAGTCTATGACAATTGTGGGTGAGGGACAATTGGGGTAAGATTATATATTAGGTGACAAACCAAATTTAGCCCAAATGAGTGAGAGTTGAGTGTAGGAGCTGGCCATATTACCTAACACAGATAATGGGTTGGGAAGCCAGACAATTGTGTCCCAGGAATATGGGGACATCCTAAAATTTTCTATAAACATCCATAAAGGTTGGTGAACTGAAGAGTGAGCTATGGGAATAAATTACCATTGTGCCGCCTTATAATAAAATGTAAAGTTTGGGCATGAGAGGCTTCCTTTTGGCCTGTTCTTATGCATTATGGATTCGGAAATCCTAGAAGCCTTGTTTTGCCTGATAAACCTAAACACTTGGCTCTGAAATAAGTCCAACTCTTTATAATTTATTGCTATTGGTAGAGTACGAAAAAAAGTAAAGAAGATGGGGGAGAATATTCATCTTGACCGAGTTGATCCGGCCAAGCCACGAGATTTGGCATTTTGACCATGAATGTTGATTTAGGCCTAATTCATTATAGAGAGCTGTATAATTAGCTTTATGTAGATCTTGGGTTCGGTGTGTAATATTTACACCCAAATATGAGTGTCTGGCCATGTGAAATCATAATTTTGTTGAAGAAATTCAAGGTCTCTTGAGCATAGGGAGATATCCAAAGCCTCTATTTTGTCTACATTGATTTTCCGTCTGGAGAACTTTTCAAAATTCTCTAGAGTTTGGAGTAAAAGTAAAACTAGGACCGAGGTGACAGGTTCTGTTAAGGAGCACAAAATATCATCTGCAAAGAGACAACATTTGAAATGATGATGCCCTATTCAAACTCCCTGTATGAGTGAGCTTGATCTGGTAGCTTGTGCAAGTGGCTCTGTTGCTAAGGAGTGGAGACAGAGGGCATCACTGTCTTGTCCCTTTTTGTATGTCTTAATTACTTATTTAAGGTGATATCTCCTTTGTGCCAACATCGAGTAATCTCTTGTCTGTGGTAAACCTCAGAAAGTTGATTAGCAGAAATTAAAAATCACCCACCTGCATAAGAGCATGGAAAAGGTAATATATTAGTGATTGTATTAGTTTTATTTTTTATTCTTTTGCCTGTTTTTAAGTGTCATTCTTTAAAATTATATTTTTTAAAAGGATTACAACAGTCATCAACAATCCGAAAGCTATCACACACACACATCACACACATACATAATTGACACATCACACATAAACATATTACATGCATCACATACACACACACACACATACATACACACCACACATACATCACACATACACACACATCAAATACACATCACAAACATGCATGCACACACACACCTTTGGAAATGGACTCCGATGTTCAGGCTGATGAAGCTTCTTCTCCTCTTGGGCAGGTGAAATAATTAGGTATATCTGATTATTATATTCACAGTTATTCTGTGTGTTAAATCACACTATTATTATCCATAAAAATATTAGTTATGATTATGATAATAATTACTCATATCTCAGACTCTGAGATATTGTTTCCCACGGATACAATAAATATATTCAAGAGGCTCTATAGATTAATGGTTACAATATTTATTAGAAATACAATTATTACATTACATTAACAATGCATGACCTATGATAATACTATGAACAACACATCTCTTAATATCTTAGCAGAAAGTCGTTTTACCATTATAATGTACTGGCTATGGTGTAGTGTATTATGTCCATGTGTGTGTGTACATTACCAGCACCCAGAGAGTCACAGGAAGAAAGAGGCCGACCCCTTCTTGTTCTATTCCTTATATTTAGTATTAGAAGGCCACACCCATACTCATGTTCTTTGGCTCTTACTGGTCAGTTTAGGTTTACATGTCTACACAAAGCCACCTGACTGGTCAGCTGCACACACAAAGAGTTCTTCCAGCCACATGGTAATACTGGATGTTTCCGGTTCTAGTTACACACCCACCCATGCGTTCTCAAGAATACCATATAAGGTCTTCTGCTAATTCTCTGAATAAAGCTGGGCGCCATCATGTGTTCATTCTGCAAATCCATCCACTATTCAGAGTGTACATCCAAGTAGTGGAGAAAAGAAGAATATTGATAGCCTTTCAGCCTTATTTTAAAGCTGGTAATTATTTCCCTATTTCTGAGCAAGGCGTGTTGCAACAGCAGGAGCAGCCGCGCTGAAGGAAATAGGAGGGCTGGGGGAGGAGCCAGCTCCTGCCATCATGCTGCACTTTGCTGATGCAGTCTTGGGCACTTCATGCAAAATGTCCCCTACTCCCTTTTTGTGCCTGTAGTACTTCCTGTATTGAGTTCCAGGAAGTAAAAATGAGGCGCCCCTCTCAAAGGCATGCCTGTAGGCGAGTGCCTATAGCACCCAATGGATGATCCGGCCTGATCATAATCTATTCTTCACTATAATATTCTATTATAATCTATTCTTCTCTATGATAATCTATTCTTCACTATGATATTCTATACTTCACTATGATCTATTCATCACTATGATATTCTCAACTTTACTATGATAATCTATTCTACACTGTGGTATTCTGTAATTCACTGTGATATTCTATAATTCAATATGATATTTCAGTAATTCACTATAATAACCTATTCTTCACTATGATATTCTCTACTTCACTATGATAATCTATTCTTCACTACAATATTCTATAATTCACTATGATATGTCAATAATTCACTATAATAATCTATTGTTCACTATGATATTCTATACTTCACTATGATAATCTAAAATTCACTGATTTACTTCTGACAAGTAAATTGTGTTTATTTGCTGTGTGCACTGATTTTGTACAGGTGAATAGTCAGAATCTCATTTAAACAGGGGAAGGAGCGAACTTGTCAGCTTGCAAACAGTTCTAATAAAAGTGCAGTTCTAGTATAAGTGTGGGAGTTTAAAAAAAAGGAGGCAGTTCAAATAAAGGGAGTACATTTATACTACAGAAAAGGGATTTTTTTTTTTCAAAATGCACATACATATATATTGTGTACATTTTTTTAATGTATTTATGTATCCCCCACTGAATTTTGTAAATGGTAAATATGAGTCAGCCCAGAAGCAACCTCACTCAGTGTGCATCCTGCCACATGTATGAACTGCTGGAACAGCTGATCCAGAGTCCATGAGCATGTTGCCTATCTGGAAGCTGAGATTGTAGAAATGGAGAAGAGAATTGCAGCACTGAGTAATATTGCTCCACTGGAAAGGGGGTTGGTGCTCACTGAGCACATTTTAGCTGAGCCTGGAGGGTGGAGATGCGGCTTGTGAAAATGTCCAGGGAGGTAGCTGGTTTACTGTTACAACGGGAAGCAGGATGATCAGAAGGAGGAGGCCAGCTCTGAGTTGGCAAACACCAACAGATTTTCCAGATTGAGTTAAACTGTTGGGGATGTCCATTCAGGAATGGCAGTGCCAGGTAGAGCTGTTTTCTCTAACAGCCGGGAGAACAGTTCTACTGGAGCAGTGGGAGGGCAGAATAGGCAGAGAAACAGACAGGTTTTGGTGGTAGGGGACTCTATTATTAGCAAGGTAGACAGGGTGATTTGTCACCCAGATCCCAGCAATCGAACAGTTTGCTGTCTCCCGGGTGCTCGGGTTCGTCATGTTGTGGATCTGGTAGATAAATTATTGAGAGAGGCTGGAAATTGGTACCAATAACAAAGTTAAGCCTGAATTTAAACCTATAGTCAGAGAAGATATTTATGGCAGAACTAGCGTTGAATGTTTGTGGGTAGAGTTAAATAGCGGAGCAGCAAATTCCAAAAGAATATTATTTGGAGTATGCTATAAACCCCCAAATATAACTGAAAGTGAGGAAATACAATTATTGTTACAGATTGGAAATGCAGCTAAGCACGGGCAAGTTCTAATAATGGAAGATTTTAATTACCCTGAAATAAACTGGATGAATGAGACCAGCAGTTCAGCTAAAGGGAGCAGGTTCTTGAGTACACTCAGGGATCATTATATGGTCCATTTATACAAGAACCTACTAAAAATTAGGCTATCTTGGATTTAGTCATCACAAATAATATTGATATGGTGTGAATGTTAAAATAGGGCAACCTTTGGGAAACAGTGATCACAACACAGTCTCATTTGAGATTGAATTAAAAAAACATAACTGTAAGGGGCTAACGAAAACTCTTAATTTTAAAAGGGTCTAAGGGCAGCAATACAAAGTATAGACTGGGACAGAGAACTGATTGGTAAAAATACTGAATATAAATGGACAACATTCCAAACCTTACTAAATATACATACTTATCCTGCATACAATACTGCGCGGTGCTTTAGGGAAATCGCTATGGACACCGGATTCCAAGCTCAAAGACAGGGCCCTCCATTCTTTGCAATCTTCTTTCTTCTATTGTGTTCTGATCCATCACATAGGATTTAGATTAACAAAACATTAAACTTAAGGCTGTAAAGTAACAAAATAGGTAAAAAGTCAAGGGGGGTGAATACTTTTGCAAGGCACTATATGTATAGCGCTACGGAATATGTTGGCGCATTACAAATAAATGATAATAATAATACTTATCACCATATACCATGTGGAAATAAAAGTAAACAGAGTAAATTAAATCCAGTGCAGAATCTACCTTTTTGGAGCCCCTGGGCAGTAAAATGGAGGAGCCCCTGAACGCACCCATTTTTCCCTTTTTCTGTGCGTGTATATCTTTCTCTTGCTTTGTGAGCCAATCACAGACATTTCCCCATAACAGCCATTTTTGCAAAATAGCTGCTCATACACAGACTTTTCTGTGGGTGAGCAGTGAGCATGTTACACAAATCACAATCACTTATATCTCACATAAAAACTCATCATGAGAGTTAAGGGGCACTGCACAATCAAAACTAATTGTAGTAGTCTAACTAAGAGCATAATTAATCATGAAAAGGTCATACAGCTAGCTTTTAATTGATGCCACACACATAGACACACAGACATAGACACACACACAGGCAGACATAGATTCACACACAGAAACAGGGCTGGGACTACATTTCTGGAGCCAATGGCTGTCACCCTAAGCACAGGGCCCATGCCCATGTCTGTTTTGTGTGCATGCACACGTCATTCCCCATGTGGAAGCACATGCCAATGACATTCCTCTCATTTTTACCCCATAGCTACTTACAAAACCACTTATGGTAGTTACTATCCATAGTACACATTATATCCCCTCACTATTTCTCTTTTCCAGCTGCTTTTCGCCCTTAGTTTGTCCACTAGAGTAAAGGTATATATATATATATATATATATATATTTTGTAAAACTAACCAGTATTGATTCTGATTTGAAAAATAATTGTTCCTCTTGGAGGTTTGTCACAGAATTTGTCGGCATCAAAGGGTATTACTATCTATGTTCCCTATAATTTTTGGGAGTCTCTGTGCGTTGTGCAACATTTGTGCGCGTTGGCGAGTCAGGTGATAATCAATGTTATTGTGTCTTAAACTCACTAGCGTACATTGCTTGAAATTTAGCATTTGTTTACAATATAACGGAGTATGGGTTAAGAAGTGTAGCAAGTTTTACATGTAGAAATAGATTTATTACCAACTCCAAGGCCAAGAGCGATTCAATTGTTCAAGCCCGCAGCTACCTTTCCGTAAGCCTAAACTGTAAACCACGCACCCGTAAGTAGCAGTTCAGAGCATGATCATGATCAATTAAGCAAGGTCGTAACTACCTATTTAGAAACAGCCAATAGTAAATGAGACCGTCATCATGACGTCAGTAAAACATGGAGATTAAACGTCCATCAATTAGCGTTTAGAAGCCCGATATGCAATCGGACTCGCAATCCGGTAATGTACAAAATAATACAAATGAATGACAATACTGTTCTAGTCCATGTGGGTGGCCTGATATGTATTAACTCCTTGATTACCAAGATTGATATAACACGGAAATGAAACATAAAAAATAAGCAGAATTATTGCAGATTGGCGGGCTTGAGACTGTTGTGCAATTAATTCTAATGTCTTTCCCCGTCTTCGCGAGTTCTATCTGGTAGGAAAACTAGGAAACTGCAGGGATTTTCAGCCTTTAACCCGAAAATCGTTTGCGGGTAGCTAAAAGACACCAACTGAATAGCACATTTTTTTATGGGCTACATTACGGGCTCCATTAACTAACATTTGCTCAATTGAATGAAGTGTTTCAATTCGCTCCACATGTAATGGGAATTCCGCCTTCTTAATTGTATAAAAATAATATTGGATGAACTCTTTTCACAATGCTGCAGAGCTATTGAAATTACAATAGATCTTAAACTCCTTTTATAAAACGGCAGATTCTAGTGTAGGTATCTGGCACCCAAGGGGATTGGTAGATGCCGGATAAATGCAGTTTCTGGCTGCTTGAGAGTTACATATAAAAGAGGCCGAGATTAGATGCGCATAGGATGCTCTGCTAAGTATATTTGTCAGTGAGGGCTGTTCTAGCAGCAGCAGCTTTCACTCCTCACTTACACACAGGTACATTGGGCTGGAGGATGCAGTGCTGAACCAGGGAAATCGGTCACTCATGTCTATCTGCTTCCAGATAAACCTGAATTGCAGAGATGTACAGTGGATGAAATCTAGGTGCCTGTAAGCATTTTGTGGCACGACAATCTGGCTCCTGGAATTTGTTAAACCTTGAAAATCTTGGATTTTTGTAAAAAGTATAGGATTCCATATTTTTCCGGGTTGCGTGAGAGTCCTTTAATCATGTCAATAAGAGTGATCTCTTACTCGACTATTACTCTGTTCCTTTTGATAGGAGTGAGTTCTTAATTAGGATGGGAGTAATAATACAATGACTTTTATTGAATTAAACTGTTGGGGATGTCCATTCAGGAATGGCAATGCCAGATGGAGCTGTTCCCTCTAACAGCCGGGAGAACAGATCTACTGGAGCAGTGGGAGGGCAGAATAGGCAAAGCAAGAGAGAGGTTTTGGTGATAAAGGGGACTCTATTATTAGGAATGTAGACAGTGTTGTAGTGATGATAGCTGGGGTGGGTATTAGTCCATATATCAGAGCACACTTAAACATAATAGTGTTAGTCCAATCCTTTATTATATTAAAGTATACTATTGAAGTGCACTATGTGTTACTATTTTTAGTATCTCCTTCAGATATTCTAAATATGGGGAGTCCTTCAGTCATTTAACCACAGATTCGGTTCTTTGTTCCCACCAAGTACTCAGTCTCCACCAGCCCGGTGGCACCAGCTACTAACTCCATATGAAAGAACATTCATTTATAATTCCTTATAGGTTGATATTTAATCTTAGTTTTCCCATTAACTTTTTCCTTCCAGGGAGAAATAGATCCCCATTGACCCTTCTTTGTTATGTGCAGACATTGAAGGGTGAATGCCGATGCTTTGAGAGAGCAAGCTAATGCCAGACGTCGGCGTCTAACGTCAAAAGCGGATGTCCGGATTTGCCCTAATGAGTCTCTCTACCCACTAGGACTCTCTCAAAGGGACCATTGGTATCATTCACCCTTCCCTGAAGCATAACCAGTGTTTCAATGCACATAACAAATAAAATAATCATTCAGGGCAAAAGAAAAAGGGTCAATGGAGTTTTTTTTCTCCTTGTGTGGAAAAGTTATTGGGGAAAACTAAGATTAAATATCCCCCTAGGGATCTGTGTGCACTCCATGTTTAGTTGTGTGCGCTTATCTCAGGGTATGTGTGCACGCGAACAGCTTAGAGGGAACAGTGATTACTATATGCTGCAATATTTTTATATATCCTTCTCTCTCAGTCCGTCCTTCTCTCGGTCAATCCCCCCGTTCTATCTCTCTCTCACTCTCCCAGTTCTCTCTCTCTCTCTTTCTCCCACTCCACCCCTCCTCTCTTTCTCCCTCTCCTCTCTCTATCCATCCTGTCTCTCTCTCTCCCTCTGTCTACCTCTATCCCCATCTCTCTCCCTCCTCGCTCTCCTGCTCACTCTCTCTCCTACTTTCTGTCCCCATCTCTGCCTCTCCTCACTCCCACTTCTCTATTTCCCTCTCTCTTTCTCCCTCCTTCATCCCTTTCTCCCCCATCTCGCTTCCCCTTCTCTCTCTCTCTCCCTCCTCTCTCCCCCTGCTTTTACTCCCTCTCTCCTACTCTCTATCTTTATAAAGTGGTACCTCGGTTCCTTAATCCGTTCCAGACAGCAGGCCCTCCCGGCTCCTCTCCCACTCTTGTTTCTCACCTGCCAGCTCCGCCCCCAGCTGGCTCCGCCTCTCCTCCACAGATCAAAGGAGAGAGCAGCAGCCGGGGAGGCATAGGGGCCTTGGGGCAGGAAAGCCAGGGATGTTGTGCGGCAGGTGGGGGTATTTTTGCCACCCCAAACAAGTGTCACCCGAGGCGGTCCTCCTCCCTTGCCCATCCTATCTTGCTATGCCACTGCTATAGCCCAACTCATACCATATTTTTTATATAATTTTATGTTACCAAGCTCTGACCTGCTATAATTAGCTCTGAAGTAACAACAAACCTAAGATACACAACAAATACATGGTTAAATGGAAGAAGGCTTGCTATACATGAGAGTCTATAATTTAGTGACAAAGAAACACTGACCAAGGGCCTTATTAAATTCCAAGCCCACAGTTGATTTTATACCGGCCGTAAGTCTGCGGCTTAGAAATGTGCAACAGTTACAGAGAGATTTAATTGAACAAGTCTGAAACTACATGGCCAAAAGACAAACCTGTAAACAATGTAACTGTACGTAGCATTTCAGGGCATGATCATGATCAATTAGGCAAGCCCATAAGGAATGTTTTAGAAACAGCCAATAGTAAATGAGACTGTCACCATGACATCAGTAAAACACGTTGTTTAAACGTCAATCAATTGGTGTTTAGAAGTCTGATATGCGATTGAGCTCGCAATCCAACAATTTAAAAATCAATAAAAATTAATGAAGAAACTGTTATAGTCCATGTGGGTGGCCTGATATGTGTGAACTCCTTGATTCCCGAGATTAATATAAAACATTGCTTTCTCCATATTTTAAAGTCAAGTATTGTGTTTAACCCACTTGCGAGTCCGCTCTAGTACTCGTAGAATTTTTTGCTCCATTTGCCATTTAAAGGTTTAAAGACAATTGTTAGCTTGTGGAATTGTGATTTTAGCGATTGTAACATTTGCGGGCTAGAAAGATCCAAGGCTTAGATGGGTAGGAGTTACAATTTTAACAACCGCAGGAATTATTAGCTTGTAGCTTGCAAATAGATAGGGAGCTAGAGGAGGCCAATTGAATATCAGCAATTGTGCGGGCTACATTACGGGCTTCAGTAATTGCGATTTGGACAATTAAATAGGGCCACAAGACTAGTGTGTGTGGAGGGGGACTACCTCGGATAAGGCACGGCCTGGATGTAATAACATGTGTAGTAGGCGTTGCTGAATGACCACACCCTGGATATGAAGCATCTTAGCTTGAGACGTGCATTTTCTATTTTTATAGCAACACTGTCTAAATATAATGCACCCAATGCAACAACATGTAGCTTATTAATTATATATGCACCATACAATTAGGAGGACAGCCTTGATTATTACACAGCATATTGATAGGACACAGTATACATATATAGTAGAAAGAGGTTTGAAGTTCTCATCTCACTTACATATCTTTTCTCCTATCACTGCTTTGCTCACCTCTTGTTTGTATGTCTTTTCTCCTCCTGCTGCTTCTCTCTGAACATACTCCTCTTCTTTCACATGCTGCATTTCTCTCCTCCATATCTGTAGATGCTCTCTCTCTCTGCTGAATCCCTTTCTCTCCATTTTCCTTCTCACCCCAAGCTCTCCTGTCCTCTCTTTGCACTCCCCTTCTCTCTCTGTCCTGCCTCCGATTCCCTGCATAGTCACACTCCCTGGTGTCTGCACTCCCCTTCTCTCTCTGCTGCCTCTGATTCCCTGCATGGTCACACTCCCTGGTGTCTGCACTCCCCTTCTCTCTCTGCCCTGCCTCTGATTCCCTGCAAGGTCACACTCCCTGGTGTCTGCACTCCCCTTCTCTCTCTGCCCTGCCTCTGATTCCCTGCAAGGTCACACTCCCTGGTGTCTACACTCCCCTTCTCTCTGTCCTGCCTCTAATTTGCTGCATGGTCACACTCCCTGGTGTCTGCACTCCCCATCTCTTTCTTTCCTGCCTCTGATTCCCTGCATGGTCACACTCCCTGGTGTCTGCACGCCACTTCTCTGTGTCCTGCCTCTGATTCCCTGCATGGTCACACTCTTTGGTCTCTGCACTCCCCTTCTCTGTGTCCTGCCTCTGATTCTCTGCATGTTCACACTCCCGGGTGTCTGTACTCCCCTTCTCTCTCTGCTGCCTCTGATTCACTGCATGGTCACACTTCCTGGTGTCTGCACTCACCTTCTCTCTATGTCCTACTTCTGATTCCCTGCATGATCACACTCCCTGATGTCTGTAGTCCCCTTGTGAGGAATTGACTCTGCTGGGTTTTGAACCCTGGTCCCCAGGCTGCTATACCTCTTCCCTACCAACGCGCCAGCCTACCTTTGTGAATTCCATTGAGACCTTATAAGCTTGACTCTGCTAGCAATTGTATCAGTACCTAAGTCTCTTCAGCTGTTCTGGTCAGGTGTGTGGTCCTTGGCCTATATAAGGCACTTCCTGTCTATTGATCCTTGCCAGATTATTGTGTGGTTTCTGATCACTTCAATAAACCTTGTTCCTGGTTTCACCTACAAGTTTGCAGAACTGGATTATTGCTGACCTTGGCTACTGGTCTCCACAACTTTGTGATTTCTATATCATTACAGAATAATCTGGCCCTTTCATGGAGACCGCCGGGACAGATTCTGCATTGGCCCAGCAGGTTGCTTTATTTGCAAGAACTGTGCAGACCCAGGCACAGACCATTCAAGTGCTGCAGGACCAGGTAGCTGAACTGCAAAATAAATTTCAGTCAATGCACAGTGAGTATACCAGCTACAGGGCACGTGATGTTGCGGCTGCTACTGTTACACCTGCTCAAGAGGCCCGCTTGCCCCTGCCAGAAAAGTTTGGAGGAGATCGCAAAAAATTTAGGGGTTTCCTAAATCAATGTCGTTTGCACTTCATGATGTTACCTCACCAATTTCCATCTGAAAGAGAGAAGGTGGGATTTATTTTTTCCTTATTCAAAGATGAAGCCCTGGCTTGGGGCTCCCCTCTTCTGGAACAAGACAGTCCAGTCTTGGGTAATCTAAATGACTTTCTTGAGGCCATGTGCCTAGTTTTTGATGACCCCAATCGATGTGCTACAGCAGAAGCCACTCTCCTTCATTTGCATCAAGGGAGGCGCTCGGTGGCTGAATATGCTGCTGAATTCAGACAGTGGGTTGCTGATACTACCTGGAACCAATCAGCCCAGAGGTTCCACTTCAGAAAAGGTCTCTCAGAAGCTATAAAAGATGAGCTAGCTCGTGTTGATCTTCCTGCTGACTTTGATGCATTTGTGTGTTTGGCTATCCGTATTGATCGGAGACTTTCTGAAAGAAGATTGGAAAGACAGGGCTCTTTTAGACCAAGTACTACTCCAATTTCCTATTCAAGAACTTCTACTCTGATCCCACAAACACCTACAGACTCTGAGCCAGAGGCTATGCAGGTAAATCTAATAAGAGGGCCATTATCCAATGAAGAAAAACAGTGGCGACGCACTCACAATTTATGCCTGTATTGTGGTAGTGCAGGGCACTATGCCATCAATTGCCCTAGCAAATCCAAAAGAACAATAGCTATGGTGGCTGAGGGTGCACAGATTCGACACCAATCCCAGATTTCGGATCAACTGAATTCTGTCACACAACCCTTGTTTTCTCTGGTTCATGGTGAAGAGGGTATATTGACTCAACATCCTCATTTTGTGGTGCCTATCACGTTGCAATGTGGTGATCGCAAAATTTCAACTACCGCTATGATAGATTCTGGAGCAGGCGGAAACTTTATGGACATTAAATTTGCAGCAGGAAATAGAATTCAGTCTATCCCTAATTCTTCACCTGTGTTAATGGAGACAGTTGATGGTTCTCCACTTACGTCAGGACCGGTTACACATGAGACTGTGCCCTTAAAGTTGACTGTGGAAGTGAATCACCATGAGGCTATATCTTTCCACCTAATTTCCTCAACACAGTTTCCAGTGATTTTGGGGGTACCTTGGCTTGCTCTGCATAACCCACAGATTGATTGGAAGACTAGAACCTTGTCCTTTCCTTCAGAACACTGCTTAATGAATTGTCAACCCTCTAAGGTAACACCTGTTGCCACAACAATTAATGAAATGGTTGCTACAAACTTGACTAAGCTTCCTCTACAATATCGGGATTTTGCAGATGTCTGTGATAAGAAGAATGCTGATCAGCTTCCACCACACAGGCCTTATGATTGCCCAATAGAGCTGTTGCCTGGGGCTGCTATCCCATTTGGCCGTATATATTCCCTTTCTGAGCCTGAATTGAAAGCTCTTCGTGAATACCTACAAGAAAATCTTGCCAAAGGCTTTATTCGACCATCTACTTCTCCAGCAGGAGCTCCTATTTTCTTTGTAGAAAAGAAAGATGGCAGCCTACGACCATGCGTTGATTACAGGGACATTAATAACATCACTGTTAAAAACCGCTACCCCTTGCCTCTGATTCCTGAACTTCCGGAGAGACTCCGCTCAGCTAAAATATTTACGAAGCTTGATCTTCAGGGGGCATATAATCTGGTTCGCATAAGACCCAATGATGAATGGAAAACAGCTTTCAGAACCAGGTACGGGCATTACGAATATCTAGTAATGCCTTTTGGGCTGTGTAATGCCCCTGCAACTTTCCAGCATCTTATCAATGATGTACTACGAGATCTCCTGGATCAGTTTGTTGTGGCATATTTGGATGATATCCTAATATTCTCTGATAATCTTGAAAACCACAGAAAACAGGCCCGTATAGTTCTAGAGCGCCTTCGTACCCACCGCCTATACATTAAACTAGAAAAATGTGAGTTTGAACAAACAGAAATTCAATTCCTGGGGTATGTAATAACTCCCAAAGGTTTAAGTATGGACGCAAGTAAAATTAAAGCTGTGCTGGACTGGCCCATCCCCAAGAATGAAAAAGATGTTCAGAGATTTGTGGGGTTTGCCAATTTTTGCAGGCGTTTCATTAAGAATTTCTCTGCCGTTATTACACCGATCACTGAACTCACACGTAAAGGGACTCCTTTTCATTGGTCCGATAAGGCGGATACCGCATTTTCCCGATTGAAGACTCTGTTTACCTCTGCCCCTGTCCTGGTACATCCTCAGCCGGAATTACCATTTATTGTGGAAGTTGATGCTTCTGATTCAGCTGTTGGTGCTATACTGTCTCAAAGGACTGGACCTAAGATGCTGTTACATCCGTGTGCCTTCTATTCCCGCCAGATGGTGCCAGCAGAAAGAAACTATGACATAGGGAATAAAGAACTATTGGCTAAAAAAGCTGCCTTCACCGAATGGAGACATCTCTTGGAAGAAGCTACCCATCCAATTACTGTTCTCACAGATCACAAAAATCTGGAATGTATTCGATCAGCAAAGAGACTGTCAGCCAGACAAGCACGCTGGTCCCTATTCTTCTCAAGGTTTAATTTTTTGGTTACATACCGTCCTGGCTCCAAGAATGGTAAGGCGGATGCCTTGTCTAGAATAGCTGACCCCCTCCATACTACCGTAACCAAGACCACCATCTTGCCAGAGGATATATTTATAGGAGTTACATTTCCTTCTGATCTGATGTCTCGCATTAAAAAGGGCTACGCTGAAGACCCAGTTCTTTGTGATCCTCCTCGTGACCTCCATATGACGATGCGTAATGGGTTTTGGATTTTTCAACAACGTCTGTTTGCTCCGGAGTCAGTGCGACTGGACCTTTTACGTCTCTACCATGACTCAAAACCAGCAGGTCATCCAGGAATCGGAAAGACACAAGAGCTACTTGCCCGATCCTTTGGTGGCCGAAGTATCATGAGGATGTTAAGAAGTATGTGTCCTCTTGTGATGTGTGTGCCAGACATAAGACTCCTCGCTCATCCCCTGTTGGCTTGCTTCAGCCTCTTCCGATTCCTCATCGTCCCTGGGGATCTATATCAATGGACTTTATTGTGGAACTACCTCCCTCTAAGGAACACACTACCATTCTTGTTGTTGTGGACAGGTTAACTAAGATGGGTCATTTCATACCAGCTCGTGGTCTCCCTTCAGCTAAACAGACTGCTGACCTAGTTATTCGGGAGATATTTCGCTTGCATGGAGTGCCTGATGAAGTAGTTTCTGACAGGGGAGTACAGTTTACGTCTCGTTTTTGGAAACATTTTTGTTCTAATCTAGGTATTAATGTAAATCTGTCGTCAGCTTTTCATCCGCAAAGTAATGGACAGACTGAGCGAACCAACCAGACTTTGGAGCAATATTTGCGGTGCTATATTAGTTACCTGCAGGATGACTGGCTGGATTTTCTACCCACGGCGGAGTTTGCCTATAACAATGCCCAACACTGCTCCACTTCTTTGAGCCCATTTTTTGCCAACTATGGTTACCATCCGACCTTTCTAGTCAGTCTCCCAATTACTACTTCCATTCCTGCTGTCGCTGACCGGCTAACGGCCTTACGTGATTCCCAAGCACTGTTGAAAGAGACTCTTTTGGAGGCTCAGGAATGTTACAAAAGAGCTGCTGATAGGCATAGAAAGGAGGCCCCAGTCTATCACGTTGGTGACAAGATGTGTCTGTCAACAAGGAATCTCAAGCTTCGGATTCCTTCTCATAAATTGGGTTAAAGGTTCATGGGACCTTTTGAGATCATTGCTCAGATCAATGCTGTCACTTTCCGTTTACAACTCCCGAATTCCATGAAAATACATCCAGTGTTTCACGTTGCACTGCTTAAACCTTTTCATGAAAACACTTTCCCGGGCCGAGCCCTGCCTGCCCCACCTCCAGTCCTCGTGGATGGTGAGGATGAGTACGAAGTGGACAAAATTCTTGACTCCAGGATCTTCCATGGCAAGCTTCAGTATCTGGTTCGCTGGAAAGGCTATGGTGAGGAGGAGAGTTCGTGGGAACCAGTGGACAATATTCACGCTCCTGATCTCCTTCGGTCTTTTTATGTGCAGTACCCTGCTAAACCAGGTAATAGGGCATCCAGAGGCTGCACCTATAGAGGCGGGGGTAATGTGAGGAATTGACTCTGCTGGGTTTTGAACCCTGGTCCTCAGGCTGCTATACCTCTTCCCTACCACTGCGCCAGCCTGTCTGTTGTGAATTCCATTGAGACCTTATAAGCTTGACTCTGCTAGCAATTGTATCAGTACCTATGTCTCTTCAGCTGTGTCTGGTCCTTGGCCTATATAAGGCACTTCCTGTCTATTGATCCTTGCGAGATTATTGTGTGGTTTCTGATCACTTCAATAAACCTTGTTCCTGTTTTCACCTACAAGTTTGCGGAACTGGATTATTGCTGACCTTGGCTACTGGTCTCCACAACTTTGTGATTTCTATATCATTACACCCCTTCTCTCTGTGTCCTACCTCTGATTCCCTGTATGGTCCCTTCTCTGGTGTCTGCAGTCCCCTTCTCTCTGTGTCATACCTCTGATTCCCTGCATGGTCCCACTCTCTGGTGTCTGCATTCCCCTTCTCTCTGTTTCCTGCCTCTGATTCCCTGCATAGTCACACTCCCTGGTACCTACACTCCCCTTCTCTGTGTCCTGCCTCTGATTCCCTGCATGGTCACACTCCCTGGTGTCTACACTCCCCTTCTCTGTGTCCTGCCTCTGATTCCCTGCATGGTCACACTCCCTGGTATCTACACTCCCCTTCTCTGTGCCCTGCCTCTGATTCCCTGCATGGTCACACTCCCTGGTACCTACACTCCCCTTCTCTGTGTCCTGCCTCTGATTCCCTGCATGGTCAAACTCCCTGGTGTCTACACTCCCCTTCTCTGTGTCCTGCCTCTGATTCCCTGCATGGTCACACTCCCTGGTGTCTACACTCCCCTTCTCTGTGTCCTGCCTCTGATTCCCTGCATGCACACACTCCCTGGTGTCTGCACTCCCCTTCTCTGTGTCCTGCCTCTGATTCCCTGCATGGTCACACTCCCTGGTGTCTGCACTCCCCTTCTCTGTGTCCTGCCTCTGATTCCCTGCATGCACACACTCCCTGGTATCTGCACTCCCCTTCTCTGTGTCCTGCCTCTGATTCCCTGCATGGTAACACTCCTTGGTGTCTGCACTCCCCTTCACTCTCTGCTACTTCGGATTCCCTGCAAGGTCACACTCCCTGGTGTCTACACTCCCCTTCTCTGTGTCCTGCGTCTACTTCCCGGTATGGTAACACTCCCTGGTCACACTCCCTGTCTGCACTCCCCTTCTATCTCTGCTGCTTCTCATTCCCTGCATGGTCACTGCCTGCATTCCCCTTCTCTCTCTGCTGCCTCTGATTCCCTGCATGGTCACACTCCCTGGTGTCTGCACTCCACTTCTCTCTCTGCCCTGCCTCTGATTCCCTGCATGGTCACACTCCCTGGTATCTGCACTCCCCATCTCTCTCTGTCCTGCCTCTGATTCCCTGCACGGTCACACTGCCTGCACTCCTCATCTCTCTCTGTCCTGCCTCTGATTCCCTGCATGTTCACACTCCCTGGTGTCTGCACTCTCCATCTCTCTCTGTCCTGCCTCTGATTCCCTGCATGGTCACACTCCCTGGTGTCTGCACTCCTCTTCTCTCTCTGTCCTGCCTCTGATTCCCGGTATGGTAACACTCCCTGTCTGCACTCTCCTTCTCTCTCTGCTGCCTCTGATTCTCTGCAAGGTCACACTCCCTGGTGTCTGCACTCCCCTTCTCTCTCTGCCCTGCCTCTGATTCCCTGCATGGTCACACTCCCTGGTGTCTCTGCACTCCCCATCTCTCTCTGTCCTGCCACTGATTCCCTGCATGTTCACACTCCCTGATGTCTGTAGTCCCCTTCTCTCTGTGTCCTACCTCTGATTCCCTGTATGGTCCCACTCTCTGGTGTCTGCACCCCCCTTATCTCTCTGTCCTGAGTCTGATTCCCTTCATGCTCACACTCCCGGGTGTCTGCACTCCCTTTCTCTCTCTGCTGCCTCTGATTCTCTACATGTTCACACTCCCTGGTGTCTGCACTCCCCTTCTCTTTCTGCTGCCTCTGATTCTCTGCATGTTCACACTCCCTGGTGTCTGCACTCCCCTTCTCTTTCTGCTGCCTCTGATTCTCTGCATGTTCACACTCCCTGGTGTCTGCACTCCCCTTCTCTCTCTGCTGCCTCTGATTCCCTGCATGCACACACTCCCTGGTGTCTGCACTCCCCTTCTCTCTCTGCTTCCTCTGATTCCCTGGTGTCTACACTCCCCTTCTCTGTGTCCTGCCTCTGATTCCCTGCATGGTCATATTCCCTGGTGTCTGCACTCCCCATCTCTCTCTGTCCTGCCTCTGACTCTCTAAATGGTCACTTTCCTTGCACTCCCCTTCTCTCTCTGTTGCCTCTGATTCCCTGTATGGTCCCACTCTCTGGTGTCTGCAGTCCCCTTCTCTCTAAGTCCTACCTCTGATTCCCTGCATGGTCCCTCTCTCTGGTGTCTGCACTCCCCTTATCTCTCTGTCCTGAGTCTGATTCCCTGCATGGTCACACTCCCTGGTGTCTGCACTCCCCTTCTCTCTCTGCTACTTTGGATTCCCTGCATGTGCACACTCCCTGCACTCCCCTTCTCTCTCTGCTGCCTCCGATTCCCTTCATGTTCACACTCCCTGGTGTCTGCACTCCTCTTCTGTCTCTGCTGCCTGTGATTCACATTCCTTGCACTCCTCTTCTATGTCCTGCCTCTGATTCCCGGTATGGTCAAACTCCCTGATGTCTGCAGTCCCCTTCTAAGTCTTACCTCTGATTCCCTGCATGGTCCCTCTCTCTGGTGTCTGCACTCCCCTTCTCTCTCTGTGTCCTGCCTCTGATTCCCTGCATGTGCACACTCCCTGGTGTCTTCACTCCCCTTCTCTCTCTGCTACTTTGGATTCCCTGCATGTGCACACTCCCTGGTGTCTGCAGTACCCTTATCTCTCTGCTACTTTGGATTCCCTGCATGTGCACACTCCCTGGTGTCTGCACTCCCCTTCTCTCTCTATTGCCTCCGATTCCCTGCATGTTCACATTCCCTGCACTCCCCTTCTCTCTCTGTCCTGACTGATTCCCTGCATGGTCACACTCCCTGCACTCCCCTTCTCTCTCTGTTGCCTCTGATTCCCTGTATGGTCCCACTCTCTGGTGTCTGCAGTCCTCTTCTCTCTGTGTCCTACCTCTGATTCCCTGCATGGTCCCACTCTCTGGTGTCTGCACTCCCCTTATCTCTCTGTCCTGAGTCTGATTCCCTTCATGCTCACACTCCCTGGTTTATGCACTCCCCTTCTCTGTGTTCTGCCTCTGATTCCATGCATGCACACACTCCCTGGTGTCTGCACTCCCCTTCTCTCTCTGTTGCCTCTGATTCCCTGCATGTTCACACTCCCTGGTGTCTGCACTCCTCTTCTCTCTCTGCTGCCTCTGATTCCCTGCATGGTCACACTCCCTGGTGTCTGCACTCCCCTTCTCTCTTTGTGTCCTGCCTCTGATTTCCTGCATGTGCACACTACCTGGTGTCTGCACTCCCCTTCTCTCTTTGTGTCCTGCCTCTGATTCCCTGCACGGTCACACTTCCTGCACTCCCCTTCTCTCTCTGCTACTTTGGATTCCCTGCATGTGCACACTCCCTGGTGTCTGCACTCCCCTTCTCTCTTTGTGTCCTGCCTCTGATTCCCTGCACGGTCACACTTCCTGCACTCCCCTTCTCTCTCTGCTACTTTGGATTCCCTGCATGTGCACACTCCCTGGTGTCTGCACTCCCCTTCTCTCTCTGCTGCCTCTGATTCCCTGCATGTTCACTCTCCCTGCACTCCCCTTCTCTCTCTGTCCTGACTCTGATTCCCTGCACGGTCACACTTCCTGCACTCCCCTTCTCTCTCTGCTACTTTGGATTCCCTGCATGTGCACACTCCCTGGTGTCTGCACTCCTCTTCTGTCTCTGCTGCCTGTGATTCACATTCCTTGCACTCCTCTTCTATGTCCTGCCTCTGATTCCCGGTATGGTCAAACTCCCTGGTGTCTGCAGTCCCCTTATCTCTCTGTCCTGAGTCTGATTCTCTGCATGCTCTCTCTCCCTGGTGTCTGCACTCCCATTCTCTCTCTGCTGCCTCTGATTCCCTGCATGTTCACACTCCCTGGTGACTGCACTCCCCTTCTCTCTCTGTGTCTTGCCTCTGATTCCCTTCATGCTCACACTCCCTGGTGTCTGCACTCCCCATCTCTCTCTGTTGCCTCTGATTCCCTGCACGGTCACACTTCCTGCACTCCCCTTCTCTCTCTGTTGCCTCTGATTCCCTGCACGGTCACACTTCCTGCACTCCCCATCTCTCTCTGTGTTCCGCCTCTGACTCCCTGCATGTTCACACTCCCTGGTGACTGCACTCCCCTTCTCTCTCTGTGCCCTGCCTCTGATTCCCTGCATGTGCACACTCCCTAGTTTATGCACTCCCCTTCTCTGTGTTCTGCCTCTGATTTCCTGCATGCTCACTCTCCCTGGTGTCTGCACTCCCCTTCTCTCTCTGTTGCCTCTGATTCCCTGCACGGTCACACTTCCTGCACTCCCCTTCTCTCTCTGTTGCCTCTGATTCCCTGTATGTTCACACTCCCTGCACTCCCCTTCTCTCTCTGTCCTGACTGATTCCCTGCATGGTCACACTCCCTGCACTCCCCTTCTCTCTCTGCTGCCTCTGATTCCCTGCATGTTCAAACTCCCTGGTGTCTGCACTCCCCTTCTCTCTCTGTCCTGACTGATTCCCTGCATGGTCACACTCCCTGCACTCCCCTTCTCTCTCTGCTGCCTCTGATTCCCTGTATGGTCCCACTCTCTGGTGTCTGCAGTCCTCTTCTCTCTGTGTCCTACCTCTGATTCCCTGCATGGTCCCACTCTCTGGTGTCTGCACTCTCCTTATCTCTCTGTCCTGAGTCTGATTCCCTTCATGCTCACATTCCCTAGTTTATGCACTCCCCTTCTCTGTGTTCTGCCTCTGATTTCCTGCATGCTCACTCTCCCTGGTGTCTGCACTCCCCTTCTCTCTCTATTGCCTCTGATTCCCTGCACGGTCACACTTCCTGCACTCCCCTTCTCTCTCTGTTGCCTCTGATTCCCTGCATGTTCACACTCCCTGGTGTCTGCACTCCTCTTCTCTCTCTGCTGCCTCTGATTCCCTGCATGGTCACACTCCCTGGTGTCTGCACTCCCCTTCTCTCTCTGCTACTTTGGATTCCCTGCATGTGCACACTCCCTGGTGTCTGCACTCCCTTTCTCTCTCTGCTACTTTGGATTCCCTGCATGTGCACACTCCCTATTGTCTGCACTCCCCTTCTCTATCTGTCCTGACTCTGATTCCCTGCATGGTCACACACCCTGCACTCTCCTTCTCTCTCTGCTGCCTCCGATTCCCTGCATGGTCACACTCCTTGGTCTCTGCACTCCCCTTCTCTCTCTGCTGCCTCCGATTCCCTGCATGGTCACACTCATTGGTCTCTGCACTCCCCTTCTCTCTCTGCTGCCTCCGATTCCCTGCATGGTCACACTCCCTGTCTGCATTCCCCTTCTCTCTCTGCTGCCTCGGATTCCTTGCATGCTCACTCTCCCTGGTGTCTGCACGCCCCTTCTCTCTCTGTCCTGCCTCTAATTTTCTGCATGTTCACACTCCTTGGTCTCTGCACTCCCCTTCTCTTTCTGTTCTGCCTCTGATTCCCTGCATGTGCACACTCCTTGGTCTCTGCACTCCCCTTCTCTCTCTGCTACTTTGGATTCCCTGCATGTGTACACTCCCTGGTGTATGCACTCCCCTTCTCTCTCTGCTACTTCGGATTCCCTGCATGCACACACTCCCTGGTGTATGCACTCCCCTTCTCTCTCTGCTACTTCGGATTCCCTGCATGTGCACACACCCCCTGGTGTCTGCACTCCTCTTCAATCACTGCTGCCTCTGATTCCCTGCATGGTCACACTCCCTGGTGTCTGCACGCCCCTTCTCTGTGTCCTGCCTCTGATTCCCTACATGGTCACACCCCCTGGTGTCTACACTCCCCTTTTCTGTGTCCTGCATCTGATTCCCTACATGGTCACACTCCTTGGTCTCTGCAATCCTCTTCTTTCTCTGTCCTCCTTCTGATTCCCTGCATAGTCACACTCCCTGGTATCTACACTCCCCTTCTCTGTGTCCTGCCTCTGATTCCCTGCATGGTCAGAGATGTAATACAAATAAATAAAGTTATGCATCTGGGAAGGAAAAATAGCCATGCAATTTATAATCTTAATGGAGCAAATCTAGGTGTATCAAATATTGAAAGGGATTTGGGAGTACTAGTGGACAATCACCTAGGTAACAGTGCTCAATGCCAAGCAGCAGCTGCAAAGGCAAGTAAAATATTAGCATGTATTAAGAAGGGTATAGAAGCCAGGGAAGCAAATATAATTCTGCCACTATACAAATCTCTAGTACGCCCTCATTTGGAATATGGAGGACAATTTTGGGCACCACTTCATAAAAAAGGACATTTTAGAGCTGGAACGAGAAGGGCAACAAAACTAAAAAGGGGAATAGAGGGGCTAAGGTATGAAGAAAGACTAACCAAATTAAACGTATTTTCTCTAGAAAAAAGGCATCTAAGAGGGGATATGATTATCTTATATAAATACATCCAGGGTCAGTATAAGAGATTTTCAACTGACAAGAGAACATCCTTTAGGTTAGAATTAAAAAGATTCTAGCTTGAAAAAAGAAAAGGGCTCTTCACACTAAGGGTGGTTAATCAGTGGAATTCTCTACCAAAGGAGGTTTTGACAGAGGATTCAATAGATAATTTAAAAAAGGGATTGGATATATTTGTAAAAAAAAGGGCATTCGGGGTTATACTGGTTAACTAGAGAGGGAGTATTGATCCTGGGAGGAATTTGATCGCCAGTATCTGGGGTCAGGAAGCAATTATTTTATTTCCCTTTTGAGACAATTGGCAAAGGTTCACTGCAGCGATTCTGTTTGCCTTTCTCTGGATCAATTAACAATGAATCTACATATTGCAGATCAGAAGAAATCTTAAAAGATTAACCTTGATGGACTATGTAACTATGATAATCTATTATTCTTTATGGTATTATATACTTCACGATCATAATCTATGTTATTTTATGATATTTAGTGATGTCGCGAACATAAAATTTTCGGTTCGCGAACCGCAAACGCGAATCGCCGCAAATGTTCGCGAACCGGCGAACATCGGTGAACCGCCATAGACTTCAATGGGCAGGCGGATTTTAAAACCCACAGGGACTCTTTCTGGCCACAATAGTGATGGGAAAGTTGTTTCAACGGGACTAACACCTGGACTGTGGCATGCCGGAGGGGGATCCATGGGATAACTCCCAGGGAAAATTACATAGTTGATACAGAGTCTGGTTTTAAGCCATAAAGGGCATAAATTACCTAACATTCCTAAATTGTTTGGAATAACGTGCTTTAAAACATCAGGTATGATGTTGTATTGATCAGGTAGTGTAAGGGTTACACCCGCTTCACAGTGACAGACCAAACTCCCCGTTTAATGCACCGCAAACAACCGCAAACAGTCCATTTGCACAACCGCAAACTCCCCATTTGCACAAGGTTGAATACCAAGCTAGCCATGTCCCTTTCCTTGTCTTCACTGATGTCATTGAAGGTCTCTTCCTCCACCCAGCCACCAAGGGTCCCCGAAAGGTGACAACAAGCCCCCTGGGATGCCTGCTGTATTTGGTCTTCCACCTCCTCAAAGCCACCTTCCTCCTCTGACTCCTCTTCTTCAGACTCCTCTCACTGCGTTGCCTCTCTCTGCATTATTATAAGGTGTGTTAAGTAGTACTACCCTTATCAGTTTAATACTTGTTACGTCACCTATCAGGGGGTGTGTATAAGGCCTGGATTTTTGGAACCGGGAGATGGAAAAAGATACTTGGTTGGTCGTATAACTTCAATTTTGGGGCACGGCGCATGCAATCAAAGGTGCCACCAGATAGGAGTGGGGTGTTTGTAAGTACTACTCTTATCAGTTTAATGCTTGTTACGTCACCTATCAGGGGGCGTGTATAAGGCTTGGATTTTTAGAACCAGGAGATGGAAAAAGATGCTTTGTTGGTCGTATCACTTCAATTTTGGGGCACGGCACGTGCAATCAAAGGTGCCACCAGATAGGAGTGACGTGTTTGTAAGTACTACTCTTATCAGTTTAATACTTGTTATGTCACCTATCAGGGGGCGTGTATAAGGCCTCGATTTTTAGAACCAGGAGATGGAAAAAGATGCTTTGTTGGTCGTATCACTTCAATTTTGGGGCACGGCACGTGCAATCAAAGGTGCCACCAGATAGGAGTGGCGTGTTTGTAAGTACTACTCTTATCAGTTTAATACTTGTTACGTCACCTATCAGGGCACGTGTATAAGGCCTGGATTTTTGGGACCGGGAGATGGAAAAAGATGCTTTGTTGGTCGTATCACTTCAAATTTGGGGCACTTTGTGACATTAGCTTCTTACGCTCAAACATGTCCTTTACAGGCACCTGACTATGGGCAGATGAGCAAGAACTGCTCAAGGCGAGAGACGGAGTGGCGGATGGTTGAGAGGGGGCAAGGAGGACAGCAGTGGTTGATGTGGCTGATGATGCTGCACCAGGAGGAGGATGGCGGCTTTAAGTTTGTGTGCTGCTTGTACTCATGTGTTGGTCTTTTGTCACCCAAACATTAGGTCTCAACCTGTAGAGGATAAGAGAACCAGGCTACTCTAGACCTCATTCATCATTACAGGTTTTGACAGATTGGTACTATGCGTGCAAGCTACTGTGACAACAGATATGAGTGGCACTGTGTGTCACGACCCACTCTCTGGCTAGGATCTGCTGACTTGATTTGGGTTACTCTGGACCTTGGAGTAGCTTTGAGTACAGGAACATCATGTCTCAGCCCTTGGTTTAGACTGAGCAATATTGACAGTAAGTCTGACGAATCTTACTGCAAGCATATGTCCCCGGGTAAATAATACATCTGCACACCACGTCTTGATGAAAATTATGAACCACGTTTTATTTTGGAACCACATATTTAAAACATTTCACACACACACAGTGGAGGGAGTGGCTACTCTTAGTCAAACCCTCATTCCCCTCTGGCCATTCTCACAGAAGTAATTTGTGGGAACTTATTAGTCTCCTCCCCCAGGGCCTTCCCACTAGGTGTGGCTACAAGCTCATTCTCTCCCTGTCTGTGGAGAGAGTAACATCTCTGCCCTGGCCTATGGCCCTAGTATAGTTCACACCAAATCCAATATGGCCCCTGGGTGATTCATGACAACACCTCCCCAAGCGTGGCAGGAAACATCCCTGATTTTTCCAGCTACGCTGATAGTCATGAATGTGCTGGTTTGGCCCTCTGTATGCTATGCCAGTTCTTGTCTGTCCCAAGGTGCAGAGTAAAAACCTCCCCCAGCCCTTGGCCTTGCTCCCACTGTATAGAGCAAATTGCTCTTCCCATTCACACCCACCCAAATAGTCCAGGGTACCTCCCCAATAATCTGGTATCCCAGATTATCTGAGTGAGAATCCCTGTAGACCCCCTGGGGTTATGGTGCCTCAATGTCTGTATAGACCCCTTTGTTCTGGCCTTACTATCACTTCAAGTGTTTACTCTAAAGACCATATGGCCAACTCCTGACTGAGAGTTTATACAATGGGGAAGGGTTGACTAATTAAAACATAGCTATCACTCCCCAATACAATATACAATATAATACTAACATATTAATAACCTATAACCATATTTCCCCATTCCCACATGGTATCAGGGTGGGGCAAGTTTTCCACGTCAATCCATTTTATGCAGTAATGCTGACTTTATTTAATGGTGACAGTGGAACCCCCTATTCATACCATTTACAAGCAGTAACTTTGTGCCCAAATCTATTGTTCTTCCACATGGCACCAGCATGTGTAAGATAATCCAGCCCAAAATGGCCACTGCTGCCAGTCACAAAATGGCCCCAGCATAGTTCACGCCAAATCCAATATGGCCCCTGGGTGATTCATGACAACACCTCCCCAAGCGTGGCAGGAAACATCCCTCTGGTACATACCATCTGAGTTGTAAAAATACTTCTTGGGTATCGCATCCCACAATTCCACATACTCAGCCTCCAGTTGCAGCTCTTGCTGAATCAGGGGTTCCAGCAAAGGAGCCTCCGGGAACCATGCTTCCAGTCCCAGACCCCGGCAGCGTTCAACAAACAAGTTATTATGCCTCCTTGCAGTTCCCATGCCACATTCCGGATCACCATTCAGAATCTCACCGACCCCATATTCTAGATCAAAACGAAAATAGAGATCCTCTCTCCGGCCACCCAAGGACTCTATCCTGGCAAGGTACTGTTCCTCCAAGTCCATCTCTTTCTCTACCAGTTCCTCCAACCAGCTTGCCAGCTCATGGCCATGCCATAATTGCATGAATGCCATTAATTGATTTAGCAGGAGTAGTCTGTAGTCCTCTGCTTCCATCTGCTCCATTTTCTGGTCCTTCTCAGAGTACCCCACCATGGTGCCACCAATTATCACGACCCACTCTCTGGCTAGGATCTGCTGACTTGATTTGGGTTACTCTGGACCTTGGAGTAGCTTTGAGTACAGGAACATCATGTCTCAGCCCTTGGTTTAGACTGAGCAATATTGACAGTAAGTCTGACGAATCTTACTGCAAGCATATGTCCCCGGGTAAATAATACATCTGCACACCACGTCTTGATGAAAATTATGAACCACGTTTTATTTTGGAACCACATATTTAAAACATTTCACACACACACAGTGGAGGGAGTGGCTACTCTTAGTCAAACCCTCATTCCCCTCTGGCCATTCTCACAGAAGTAATTTGTGGGAACTTATTAGTCTCCTCCCCCAGGGCCTTCCCACTAGGTGTGGCTACAAGCTCATTCTCTCCCTGTCTGTGGAGAGAGTAACATCTCTGCCCTGGCCTATGGCCCTAGTATAGTTCACACCAAATCCAATATGGCCCCTGGGTGATTCATGACACTGTGCACTTGCAGAAGTTATATCATCCTCCCCTGTATCTCTTTACCCCCTCCTCATCATCCTCCCCTGTGTCTCTTCCCCCCCTCCCTCATCATCCTCCCCTTTTTCTCTTTCCCCCTTCCTCATCACCCTCCCCTGTGTCTCATCCCCCCTCCCTCATCATCCTCCCACCTCCCTCATTATCCTCCCCTGTATCTCTTTACCCCCTCCCTCATCATCCTCCCCTGTGTCTGTTTCCCACCTCCCTCATCATCCTCCCCTGTGTCTCTTTCCCCCCTCCCTCATCATCCTCCCCTGTGTCTCTCCCCCCCCCTCCCTCATCATCCTCCCCTGTGTCTCTTTCCCCCCTTCCTCATCACCCTCCCCTGTGTCTCATCCCCCCTCCCTCATCATCCTCCCACCTCCCTCATCATCCTCCCCTGTATCTCTTTACCCCCTCCCTCATCATCCTCCCCTGTGTCTCTTTTCCCCCTCCCTCATCATCTTCCCCTTTGTCTCTTCCCCCCCTCCCTCATCATCCTCCCCTGTGTCTCTTTGCCCCCTTCCTCATCACCCTCCCCTGTGTCTCATCCCCCCTCCCTCATCATCCTCCCACCTCCCTCATCATCCTCCCCTGTATCTCTTCACCCTCCCTCATCATCCTCCCCTGTGTCTCTTTGCCCCCTTCCTCATCACCCTCCCCTGTGTCTCATCCCCCCTCCCTCATCATCCTCGCACCTCCCTCATCATCCTCCCCTGTATCTCTTTACCCCCTCCCTCATCATCCTCCCCTGTGTCTGTTTCCCCCCTCCCTCATCATCCTCCCCTGTGTCTCTTTCCCACCTCCCTCATCATCCTCCCCTGTGTCTCTTTTCCCCCTCCCTCATCATCCTCCCCTGTGTCTGTTTACCCCCTCCCTCATCATCCTCCCCTGTGTCTCTTTCCCCCCTCCCTCATCATCCTCCCCTGTGTCTCTTTTCCCCCTCCCTCATCATCTTCCACTTTGATAAGTGTGAGGGGTGTTAGGGTGAGGGGTGTTAGGGATAAGTGTAAGAGGTGTTAGGGTGAGGCATGTTAGGAATAAGTGTGAGGGGTGTTAGGTCTTAGGGATAAGTGTGAGGGGTATTAGGGTTAGGGTAAGGGGTGTTAGGAATAAGTGTGAGGGGTGTTAGGGTTAGGTGTTAGGGTTAGGTGTTAGGGAAAAGTGTGAGGGGTGTTAGGGTTAGGGTGAGCGGTGTTAGGGATAGGTGTTAGGGTGAGGGGTGTTAGGGATAAGTGTGAGTGGTGTTAGGGTTAGGGTGAGGGGTGTTAGGGATTGGTGTTAGGGTGAGGGGTGTTAGGGATAAGTGTGAGGGGTGTTAGGGTTAGGTGTTAGGGTTAGGTGTTAGGGATAAGTGTGAGGGGTGTTAGGGTTAGGGTGAGGGGTGTTAGGGTTAGGTGTTAGGGTGAGGGGTGTTAGGGATAAGTGTGAGGGGTGTTAGGGTTAGGGTGAGGGGTGTTAGGGATAGGTGTTATGGTGAGGGGTGTTAGGGATAAGTGCAAGGGGTGTTATGGTTAGGTGTAAGGGTGAGGGGTGTTAGGGATAAGTGTGAGGGGTGTTAGGGTTAGGGTGAGGGGTGTTAGGGATAGGTGTTAGGGTGAGGAGTGTTAGGGATAAGTGTGAGGGGTGTTAGGGTTAGGGTGAGGGGTGTTAGGGATAGGTGTTAGGGTGAGGGGTGTTAGGGATAAGTGTGAGGGGTGTTACGGTTAGGTGTTAGGGTTAGGTGTTAGGGATAAGTGTGAGTGGTGTTAGGGTTAGGGTGAGGGGTGTTATGGATAGGTGTTAGGGTGAGGGGTGTTAGGGATAAGTGTGAGGGGTGTTAGGGTTAGGGTGAGGGGTGTTAGGGATAGGTGTTATGGTGAGGGGTGTTAGGGATAAGTGCGAGGTGTGTTAGGGTTAGGTGTTAGGGTGAGGGGTGTTAGGGATAAGTGTGAGGGGTGTTAGGGTTAGGGTGAGGGGTGTTAGGGATAAGTGTGAGGGGTGTTAGGGTTAGGGTGAGGGGTGTTAGGGATAGGTGTTAGGGTGATGGGGTGTTAGGGATAAGTGTGAGGGGTGTTAGGGTTAGGGTGAGGGGTGTTAGGGATAGGTGTTAGGGTGAGGGGTGTTAGGGTTAGGTGTTAGGGTTAGGGATAAGTGTGAGGGGGGTTAGGGTTAGGGTGAGGGGTGTTAGGGATAGGTGTTAGGGTGAGGGGTGTTAGGGATAAGTGTGAGGGGTGTTAGGGTGAGGGGTGTTAGGGATAGGTGTTAGGGTGAGGGGTGTTAAGGATAAGTGTGAGGGGTGTTAGGGTTAGGGTGAGGGGTTGTTAGGGATAGGTGTTAGGGTGAGGGGTGTTAGGGATAAGTGTGAGGGGTGTTACGGTTAGGTGTTAGGGTTAGGTGTTAGGGATAAGTGTGAGGGGTGTTATGGTTAGGGTGAGGGGTGTTAGGGATAGGTGTTAGGGTGAGGGGTGTTAGGGATAAGTGTGAGGGGTGCTAAGGTGAGGGGAGGATGATGATAAGGGGGGGAAGAGACACAGGGGTGTCCTTGCAGCAGAGATCAAAAGAGTCCTTCAGGACTGTATTGCACACTGTGTACAGTAGCCTAGCTATGGTTTTCCCTATTGATGCAGTATCACCTACACTCAGCCTCCTCTCAGTAAGACTGCAAGTTAGTTATGATTCCAAAATGGCTGCTGTCCATGAGTTAGAAGGCCCTGGAAGGGAGTGTATGCTGCTGATTGGCTGGAATGTGTCTGCTGACTGTGACATGCAGGGTCAAAGTTTGCTCAATGATAAAGTATAGGGGGCGGGTCGAATCTCGCATATGTTGGCAGTTCGCCGCAAACGCGAACATGCTATGTTCTCCGGGAACAGTGCGCGGGCGAACTATTCGGGACATCTCTAATGATATTCTATACTTCACTCTGATATTGTATAATTCTCTATGATATTCTATACTTCATTATTATATTCTATATGTTTTATATGATATTCTATAAATTATCTTCACTACGTGAGATTTACCTTTACTTTCCCTTATTCTTTTCCTCATTTATACTTTTCCGCTTCTTCAATACCTAAATTCCATCAGAACAGTAGTTTGGAGCCCTGTAATATTTTATACCCCAGTTCTTTACCAAAGCCAGAATACCAGCACTCCATTGGAGCTCTCTGACCCAAATCTTTCCTCCATCCCAAGTCCAGACTGGCTATGCTTGACCTAAATCTTTCCTCCATCCCAAGTCCAGACTTTCTATGCTTGACCTAAATCTTCCCTCCATTCCCAAGTTCAGACTGGCTATACTTGACCTGAACCCTTCTTCCCAAGTCTAGGCTGGCCACTTTTGATCTGAGCCTTTGGGTATCCTATGCGTACATTAATTCCCAAGGCCAGGCTCACTGCTCGGCATCATGGGAAATGCCCCGTGGCCTTAACACCCCACAATGCATGCATTTCAGAGTGAGGGGAATATTGGCTCTGTAGAAAATGTCCTCTTCCAATAGTGCACTGGAAGTGAAAGTCCGCACCAGCATTATCTGCATAATCCTCACCCTCGAGCTACAGACAGACTAGCAGTCTAAGATGCAACCTCCCATGATACCATCAAAAAATGTTTTATGCTCCTGCTAATGATGTTAGTTTGTTTTATACTTCACAAGCATGTGATGTTTTTACCACACTACAGGGGTCCATTAACACTAGGGTCCCTTGGTTTGGGCTCTGTATTGTTTTATACATTTTTCCTGGCCTACACTAACTAAATGCATCAATACATTGACATGTACGTTATTGTGGCTTGCATTACAACACAGTGTCTGGTTGGCTCCACTCCCAGAATGACCTCTCTTTATCTGAACGTTGCAGCTCACCGAGCTTCCCCTAAAATGTAAATTGTCGTTCCGAATCTATACAGTGCACTATATCAGTATACAATATAAGTAAATGTGCCTATGGAAAGTGCCCCCTCATCACTCAAGCACAGTATGGAGAGCCAGGCAATGAACTCCAGGTAATACCCCCTTTATGTACCTGGTCTAACGTGCGAGCTTGCACTAACGAGAGCTGTGTAAATGGGCCGACGTGCGCTCTTTCTTGTAGTCTGTGGTTCTGAGAGTTCCTTAAACCTTAATTGATGTCATTACCAAAACACAGACACTCTTGTGCAATGTCTGTTTTACTTTACACTCTCGTTGTGAGTGACCATACACTGTGTGATCACATTGGCACAGGACCCAACAGGAAATACTCTACAAATACTGCTAACTGATTATGAACAGTCTGGGGTCTGTGTATTAAAAACACACAAAAATATAGGGTGGGCAGGTGAGGGATCATTGTTAGTACTTAGACCTGCTGACCACCATAATCTCTGCACCACATGGTCGAGATCCCACTCGTATTAACAACAAAACAATAGAGCAAGTTGCTTATCTATGCCAAGTAAAAATATGCATACCCATCCAGTCTGCCCATTCTATCTACTTGGATATATCTGGCTTAATTAATTCTTAGGAGAGCCTTATGGGAATTCCAGGTAATTTTGGATTAATGTACTGTTCACTTGGCTAACAAGAATAAGACAGTAGGCTGAGGATTTGAGGATTTATTAATGTTGTAACCACTAGCATAAGTATCCTGATCTATCCCAACAATTGACTATTTATTCTTTTTTTTTTGCTTATTTGTTTTCGTTTTGTTTTTTGTTACTTTATCTGAGTTCCTTCAAGTTCATGTTCACTGCATCAATTACCTCATTTATTCATTGCTTCCGGTGAATTCAAGCTGTCCCAGAATCTTTTCCAGAGTCTTCTCTAGGGAATCCTGTCTTCTCATGATATGGCCAAAATATTTGAGCTTCAGTCTCTTGATAAAACCTTCCAATAAACAGTTTGACTTCATTTACTGTAGTATTGATTGATTTAATCTTCTTACAGGAAGTTGCCTTTGAACAAAATATTTAATATGTAATTGGGACATGGAAGATTTTTAAGATTGGTAAGAAATCTTTGAATATGAAGGTCTGGATGCCTCAGTGTGACTGCAAATGAGGCAATGTATTTATTTATCTTATCTATGTTGTTATTACAATGAAGTGTAAGACTAGACTGATGGAGCTCAGGAGCAGGAACACGTACAGGAATGGGTCAGGTAAGGACCAGAGACAATAAATTATAGGCAGACACTCCAAGGAGAAAAGGCAGACAGATATCTTACTTAAAAGTGTCCAAGCAGGAGATCCGACGCTGGAAGGAAACAGAGGGAATCCAGTAAACAAAAACAAAGGAATCTGGAAGCCCGAGGGCATAATGGTCTGGATTAACTGCAACGGTCTGGAACGGTGCAGCAACCAAAATGGAGCCTATGCTAGTAAAATCTGGACCAATCAACCCTTCCTGGATATTACTGTGTGGGAGCACCACCAAGAATATAGCAGGAGATTTGGGATCATCCCCAAGGGGGGCCATCTCGGTTTCAAGGCGGTGTAAGGAATAGAACTTGGCAACCAAACAAGGAGCATCAAGGTGGACGGATGCTCCCAAGGGTTCTCAGAATGGCCAAATGGACCAGGTACTGGCTCTAATCAAAAATGGCCATAATCTTGTATTCCATTTAACCATTCACAACCACCGGATGAGGAGAAGGATGCCGTGCGAACAGATTAACAGGTTTGAGAAAAGACAGGAATATCAGATGCGTAAGTAGACTTAGAGTTAGCTGAAGTTTGAACGTAGAAGTCTTTTTCCTAGAGGCACAGGTGAGTCGTACGTTCTTAATACACAGCCAGACCTTATCACCAGTTTTGAAGGACAGAGCAGGAGATCCCTTACTATCGACTAATCACTTGTAAGTTGTTTAAAGTGCATGAATGGTTTGTTGTAGTAGTTGGAATGTATGGATTTGGGGCCTCCTTTACACATCTCTATACACTCTATAGGGGACAATAAAATGCCCAAAATAGATGTAGATGGCCAGTTCACTGTTCTATGAAATAATTGTCTCCCCTCCTCCTATACATTAAGAGGAGGGCAGGTAGCAGAGGCCCCCTACCCTGATGTAGGCCCATGTGCTTTACAATAGCTCCGACGCTGGGCTTAGGAGATAGTAATGATGGAGTACGGCTAAAGAGCTAATTTCCAGTGTCACATGGTCTATTAATAGCATTTACTCTGAACATATTCAATATTTTACCTATATGACTCTGCATTTAATGCATCTTATCCTTTTCTCAACCTTGGTTCTCAACCTTAATCAGACGGCAGGCTGAGTACAAAACTCTCATAAGGAGTAATGTAAATTGGTTTTACCAAACGTGATGAGTACCAAGGTAGCACGATGAGTACCAAGAGGTCAGAGGACACTGATAACCCAGATACCACTGTAATTATAATAACAATAATGAGAAATAATAGGTGACAGTCCAGACTCTGCTCAATGCCGTGCATTTGTTACCCCCAAGCCCTGCATTGAGTGTCTGTCACCCTCCCGTCAGACCTTGCACATCGGAGGTGGCTGCACACACAGCAGTGGTTTCCTGAGTTGCTGAGGGGGAGGCCTCTGTAACTCGCTGTTTCCCCATAACAAGCTCAGTGTCCTGCGCTCCTCTCTGCACCCTGTCATGGCTCTTTTTGTGCGCTGTGTCTCCTTGCTGGGGATTCTGGGTAAGTTCCCCCTCTTCAGACCCCATCTAATGTCCCAGACTTACACTATGCTCTTTTGAACTAGTTTTGATATTTGGAAAAAAACATGTTTTTGGAAAGTTTCAGAAATAAATGCTAGATTATATACTTATTAACTCTAACTCAGTTTGCTTTCTTGTAGCACTTTACATCTTTCTGTACTTTTATAATAAGACAATTGATTAGTTTTTTCTTGTAAAGTGGGAGAGCCTTGGAAACCAACTCACAGATAGCGGAGATACATATAATAAATGGCAGGTGGTTTACTGTAACAGAAAGTCATAATATTAATAGGACTCGTGGGCCCTGTATGCTGGGTCATGTTTTTGGCTGTGGAGTTTTCTTGTAGCATTGAGCTGAGTAAATACTGTGAGGGGACTGTATAGAATCAAACATCTGAGAAGGAAATAAGTAAAGAGAGATCAGAGAGAGTTGAGTGAGTTACGCTGGAGTCCAAGCATGCCACACAGGGCTGGATAAACCATTAAGCAAAATAAGCACATGCTTAGGGCATCAAGGGAAGGGGGCGCCATATTGCCATATTTACCCTGGATAATATGGTGCAAAAACTTCAAATGGTGCAGCTCCCGTAATAAATGAAAGAATTATATATATATATATAATATGAAAATAATAATAAAATGGTAGTAACAGAGGTTAATGATATACATTGTAACACTTTAATATTGTTTATATTTTGGATTTGATATATATGGAGTTACCAAAATCTTTTAAATGCTTAGGGCCTCTAAAGGTCTTAATCCGGCCCTGATGCTACCCATATACTGATAATCACATATAAAAGTTATCAAACTGCGAGTTGTCGTCACGCTTGCGAGCCTTGTGAAGCAGTTGAGGATTGCGGGACTTAGAAAAAAAATCTGACCTCGGAATCTCTGGGGCAAAAAAATCAGATCTCGGAAAAATACAAATATATATATAGATAGAGAGATTATTAATGAATATTGCTGTATACTGTAATATCTTTTGTATTGGACAAATGCCTTATTAATATTGACGAGCTTTCAAGAGGTTTGACCTATTTTTATCAAGTCTGGAGCAATATAATATAATAACAGACTTGATAAAGAGAGACCCAACCTGCAATATTCTTTCTCTCTCTCTCTCTCTCTCTCTCTCTACATATATATATATATTAAACATGACTAAATTCTAGATTACTGGACATTCACGGCCGCTTCACTCTTCAAATATATATATACTAGCAACTTGCCGTCAAAAATGACAGGGCAATAAAATTTGAATAAAATTTCAAGCCCTTCGGCGCTCATTGCGAGCCTCTCCTGTCGTGTGCTTTTGGTCCTCTGAGCGAGATATATATTTCTATGTATATGTAGCTAAATAATAATGAATGATTTCTTAAATCAATTAATATACTTTAATTATTTATAATTGATATATGCAGCGAGCAATAGGCTGAAGAGCTAACAATCTGTTTGTATTTTGCGTCTGCATAGAATATACATTGTGAGTGCTGGTGCCCGGCTTATAAAGTGTAATGAATGTTTGAAGTGTGCATCTAAATAGGCTGCGTGCGCGAGGTAAAGCCGCTGGTTTATTGTGTAAAGCGACATTGTATAGTCGTAATGTTATTAATGTGGAACGCGTCTCGTGAGGATTTTGCGGCTTTTGTAATAGTGTATTTTGTAGGTCGTAGTGTGATGTGTAAAGTGCTACGCAGTTTGCAGTGTTTTGCGCAGTCCGGGGTCGTGTAGCCCCTTTTTTCATTTTTTCTGGCGGCCATTTTTTTCTCGCTTCGACGATTTTCGAGTGTTGAAAATCGTCTAAATCAAGTTAAATTTGCGTTCCACCTCACTCACAGACGTCCTGGCTGTTGCCCCATGCTGTCTGTGATGTTTTTGAATTTTTTTGAAATGTAGTTAGTGTGTTTTTTGTTTTTTTTGTTCGGCCGCTAATCTCATATATGTTTGCATCTCGTATCTTTTTTTTTTCTAAGTCCCTCGTCTCGTATTTTAACGGCGTGCTTCAAGAGGCTCGATTCAGCTAAGTGCTACGGTTTAACGGCTCGGCGTGTCATGAGCATTTTCCGGCTTTTGTAATAGTGTATCTTGTAGTGTGATGTGTAAAGTGCTACGCGTTTTGCAGTGTTTCGAGCGGTCCAGGGTCTTGTATTTTATTTTTTCGAAGTCCCGCGTAACGGCTCGCCTCTCTTCACGAGGCTTGCATCGGTTAAGTGCTAAGTGCTTTGCGAGGCTCGCATCGGCTAAGTCTACGCATTAACGGCTCCCCATCCTTTGTGAGGCTCGCAAGCGATGAGCGTCTGCGGCGCTCATCGCCTAACTCGTACGCACCTCGGAAAGCGTGACGATGTCTCGCAGTTTGACAATTATTATATGTGATTGTCTGCTGGGCATATAAAGCCTGCTGGGCATATATAGTGTCCACTGCAAGAAACCTTAGAGCCATGATAAATGTATCCTCTTGGCCATATCCTCTGTCCTGCGCTCCTAATAGGGCGATAGTCCTGCACACTATTATTATTATTATTATTATTATCTTTATTTATATCGCGCCAACATATTCCGTAGCGCTGTACAGGGGTTGAGTACATAGCAGAAAACAAATTAAACACCTTGTAAAGAATGGAGGGCCCTGTTTTTGAGCATAAAATCAAATGTACATAGAGCTTGTTTCCAAGGCCTGACACAAGATTGAAAACTCGCAAACTTACAATCTAAGGGTATAGATCAGCGGCTGGTTTTAGATGAATGTCTTTTTTTGTGACTGATTTAATGCCCATTATTACTAAATACAGGAATGAAGGAGAGCTGTAAGAGCGGCGCAGTCGCCTGTGAAGCGCCATGTTTATAGTATTTGCACTTGAGGAACTAATATATTTGGAAAAAATAAATAAACTGTGAAAACACTTTCAATAGAACTGAGAGAGAAAGGGGGAGAGGAGAAAGAGAGAAATATGTGTGCAAAGGGGATAGAGGGATGGAGAAAAGAGGGGAAAGGAAAAATAAAGGATAGAGAAAAGGGTAGAGAGAGAAGGAGGAAAGATAGAGAATGGGGAGAGATAAAAGGGAGAGAAAGGAGGCGGAGTGTAGGGACAATTAAAGTAAAATAGAGAAGGGGAAGAGAAGAGAAAAAAGAAAAAGAGAAAAGGAGGAATAGGCGAAGAGGAATGAGTAAGGAATAGAGAGTATGGGAGAGAAGATGTGAGAATGGGTCAGAAGAATAGAGAAAAAAGAGGAGAGAGAAGAGTGGGAAAAGGGGTGCGAGAGGAAGGGGTAAGAAAATGTAAGAGTGAAGAGGCAAGAAAAGAGGAGATAAAAGTAAAGAAGGGGGAATGGAAGAGGAGATGGGGAATGGGAAGGGAAGGATAGAGGTAGATACAGCAGAGGAGATAGAGGAAAGGAGAGGAAAGGGAGAGAGGAAAAGGGGTGAAAGAAGATTGCTAGAGAGAGGAAAAGGCAGGAGAAAAAAGAGAGGAAGAGGGGGCATTGAGACATAATAGGAAGTTGTGGCAACTAAAGGACCAGAGTGGGCTGTTGGTAGAAATTGAAGGCAGGATTTATAACTAGTCAAATAAGGCAGCCGCCTGGGGGCTCCTCCCCAAGAGTAGTGCCACTTTGTTTGTTTCACACATAGACCCACCTTCTCTATCCAGGTGCCTTATGCAAGTTGTTTTGTTGGGGAGGTGGAGGAGGTGGGTGTGAAATGGCAGGTTTGCAGTGTGCCGCACTATAGTAAAGCAAATACTACAAGGAAGCGCATGGGCAGGTTCCGTGTCTGCACCATCCTGATCCTCCATGCCCACTAACATGCAGGAGATATTGCTTCCTCTGCCCCTCACTTCCAGCCAGCTAAGCTCTCCTGTTCCCTCTGGTCCTGAAAGGACTATAAACAGCTCACTGACTGGTTTCCCAAAAACACATTATTCTTCTGCTCCTTTAATTTATGGGTCACCAGAATGGATGAGAAGGATTCCACCTTCTTATATCTGCTTAGGAAGTAAAATCCAATATCTCCTGCTTTTACCTGTAAGTGAACTGGATCCAACTTCTCATATCTGGTGTCTCTTGCCCTTACCTGTAAGATGAATCTTTTATATGTTATGTTTTGTTTGTGTCTGTATCTGTTTGAATTAGAATAATATAAAATGGACACCTAATTACTCATATACTGCTCATAACACCTCACCATATAACTCATCCTATTGTGTCATATAACTCTTCCATTTGCTTCATCTATTCTCTGAGAGACCATCCGTAGCGCTCATACAACTGGGTTTCATTTATTATTCATTAGGAATACAATCAGTATTTGAAGAAAATATATTTAATGTATCTTTAAAACTTACATTTACAATTTTGGAAGAACTTTTTGTTTTCCAGAGAATCTGCCCAGGAGGCTGTTTTTAATATTTCTCTGACCGATCTAACAGTGTTTGTAGTGGCCACTGCAGGGAAGGAGGCAGATAGACCCATTTTAAGACAACCTCCTGAGCAGATCTTCTACCACCCCCTGGACACCTGATAGGAGGTGGAGAGAATAATACCAACTAATGTCATAAACACTTAAGCACAAATGTACGTTTTAATAGCTGCACATTCCTAATCGTGCTAAGCAATCACATATATAGTTGTGAGCGTACGAGTTGTTGCTAACGCTGCGGGCTCGCGTAGCGAGCCGCGGCCCTCGCGAAGCGAGGGCCGGGGCTCGCGTAGCGAGTCGCGGGCCTCGCGTAGCGAGGGCCGCGGCTCGCGCAGCGAGTCGCGGGCCTCGCAAAGCGAGGGCCGCGACTCGCGCAGCGAGTCGCGGGCCTCGCGTAGCGAGGGCCGCGGCTCGCGCAGCGAGTCGCGACTGTGCCAGGTTCTCAGTTGCTGGCAGGGAGCGCCGCAGGCGCTCCTTGCCAGCAACTGAGGACCCTCGCGAAGCGAGGGCCTCAGTTGCTGGCATGGAGCGCCGCAGGCGCTCCTTGCCAGCAACTGAGGACCCTCGCGAAGCGAGGGCCTCAGTTGCTGGCTTGGAGCGCCGCAGCGAGTCGCGACTGTGCCAGGTTCTCAGTTGCTGGCAGGGAGCGCCGCAGGCGCTCCTTGCCAGCAACTGAGGACCCTCGCGAAGCGAGGGCCTCAGTTGCTGGCATGGAGCGCCGCAGGCGCTCCTTGCCAGCAACTGAGGACCCTCGCGAAGCGAGGGCCTCAGTTGCTGGCTTGGAGCGCCGCAGGCGCTCCTTGCCAGCAACTGAGGACCCTCGCGAAGCGAGGGCCTCAGTTGCTGGCTTGGAGCGCCGCAGGCGCTCCATGCCAGCACCTGAGGACCTCGCAAAGGGAGGTCTTCAGTTGCAGCAACTGCGACCCTTGCAAAAAAAAATTTACGTCGCAACACATTACGACACTCGCAAACAACATACGACACACGTTCACACACATTACGACACTCGCAAACAACATACGACAGACGTTCACACACATTACGGCCTCGCAACACTCGGACGCAACTCGCGAACATTACAAAATTACAAACACAATACATACACACAGCACATACATAAAAAACTGACCTACAGAAACAGGAAGCACCCAGGACCTCAAAAATGCAACTTACAACTTCATTGCACTCAAAATAAAAGAGTTTAGACACTAAATACTTTGTTAAGCGACACAAAAAATGGCCGACGAATAAAACGAAAACGAGGCTACACACGCAAACACCATACGAGACACGTTACTACACATTACGACTTCGCAAACATCGGACGCAACACGCCGACATACAAACATTTAAAACTTAACAAAGACACACAACAAACACATAAAAAGCTTACCTACAGCAAGAGGAACCAGCCAGCACCTCAAAAAAACAAGTTACACCTACATTTAAATCAAAATAAACACTTTACACACTAATACCATCGCTAAGCGAGAGAAAAAATGGCCGACGAACAAAACGAAAACGAGGCTTCAGACGTAACTACACTACACTTACTCGCAATAATGAAACACATACTATGCGGAACGTATCACAATCATATTAAACACCATTTTGAACAGTAATACGCCTAAAATGGCGGATGGAACGCAAATTGTAAGCTGGAACGCAAATAGCGCATGCGTATTGCGTTCTAACGGTCTCACTTTCCAGAACTTTCTACAAGTTTATAAATACTGCCTATTTCCAAATAAAAAATACATTTCTCCTCAGGTGATCAACGGAGTGACTTCTGCTTTTACTTGAGAAGACAATTCTTTACTAATTTACTACTTTACATTGTGCAAATTACAACTGACAGGTAAGCTATAATATATTACATTTTATTATCAGGTCAGGTCAAACAAATAAAAAAATAAACTAGGATTTATGTAGTCATCATGTATTGCACATTTATGTGTATAGGCTCACAAAAAAAAATAAACTGAGCTTTATGTATAGTGACCTCTGACACGCACATATATGTCTATAATGTATAGTCACATGTGACACGCACATATATGTGTATCATGTATACTGACATCTGACACGCACATTTCTGTGTATTGCCCCTTCATAGTGACATGTGACACGCACGTATATGTGTATAATGTATAGTGACATGTGAGACGCACATATATTATGTCTATAATGTATAGTGACATCTGACACGCACATTTCTGTGTATTGCCCCTTCATAGTGACATGTGACACGCACGTATATGTGTATAATGTATAGTGACATGTGAGACGCACATATATTATGTCTATAATGTATAGTGACATTTGACACACACATTTCTGTGTATTGCCCCTTCATAGTGACATGTGACACGCACGTATATGTGTATAATGTATAGTGACATGTGACACGCACATATATGTCTATAATGTATAGTGACATCTGACACGCACATTTCTGTGTATTGCCCCTTCATAGTGACATCTGACACCGACATATATGTCTATAATGTATAGTGACATGTGACACGCACATTTATGTGTATTGCCAATGCAACAAAATTAGCTTACAACAAAATCAGTAAACAAATACATTTAAATGACATTATATCTCATGTATACTGATATGTCGCACGCACATATATGTGTATCATCTATAGTTACATCTCACACACACACATTTATGTGTGTTAGAAAAAAATACAAAATAAGGTTAATTTAACCATTTAAATTTGACTCATGTATACTAATATGTCACACGTACACTTCATGTATGTGACATATGTGTGTAGACACTAACAAAAAATAAGGTTAATTGAATTCATTTACTGCAATTCAATAGATCATATAAAGCTGAATCTTTCTATTTCTTTTAATATTCAAACAGACTCTGCATCAACAGCGTCTCTCAACAATTTGCACCGTGCACTGTGAAGCACAATCCCTTTTAAAGAACACCAACAAATTTGAAGAGGTAAGATACAACAAGACATTACATGCTCAAAAGGCCATGCTTTGCTAGATGAAAAATTATAAATATACAAATAACTATTTCACTTTCTTTTTCAAACAGACACTACAAGAACACCGGCGGATTAAGATTGCCAGGAAGGCACCGTCTCTCATTCAAAACTTCTATCAAGGTAAAGTATTAAGTATAAACAAGAAAGAACCATGAGCCTTATTCAATTGCAACTTTCTCAATTGAATAGAGCTCTATATAAGCACATAATATTTTTTTATACATAACTTTTTAGTTACTGTACTTCTAACCACAATGAAGGTTTTCAATAACTAAAAAGTTTGCTCAAGAAATATGTTATGTGATTATATAGAGCCCTCTTCAATTGCCAAAATTGCAATTCAATGAGGACCTATATATCTTTAATGGCCAAGGGCCTCACTCAAATGTGATTTGCCCATTTCAATAGGGCTCTATATAAGCACAGAGCATATTTTTTAAAGGAAATTTTTCTTTTGTGAACACGTTCCTTTTGGATACAAGTTCACTAAATACAAAATTCCGTAAAAAATTATGCTCTGTGCTGATATTGAGCTCTATTCCATTGGTCAAAACACAATTGAATGACGAGCTCACAATATAACAAATGCAGTAACCAAAGGCCCTCATTCAATTGCTATTTTGGACAATTAAATATGCCTATAAATAAGAACTTTTAGTCCCTTACTCTATTTTAACAAATATATGTCATGTGCTTATTTACAACCTTAGAGTACTATTACATTGTAAAATATGCAATTGAATGAGGGCCAAACTATGCAACATATGGTACACACAAAGGCCCTCATTCAATTGCAATTTGCCCAATTGAATAGGGCTCTAAATAACAACATAACAATTGCTTAAAACTAAGGTTTTACTTAATAAAAAAATATCAAAAATACAGTTTTTCAATGACTACAAAATGATTTTAAATAATATGCTATGTGCTTATTTAGGGCACAATTCAATTAGCCAAATCGAAATTCAATAACACACAAACTGCTAAACACAAAACAGATTTTCTTATTAAATGTTTAACAACCTATAAGCCTTACAAAGAAGCCAAAATAAGAATAACAAAAGTGTTGCGCACCTAATAGCATTGTACAAAAAATCACACAAACACATAGGAAACTACATTAACATTCTTCTTTAATGTTTAACAACCTATAACCTGTACAATCAAGAAGAAATAAGTTTTGCACAAGTGATGCCCACCAAACAGGATTGTCAAAAAGTAACACAAACACATAGCAAACTACATTAATTATATTATTTCATGTTTCACTAACTATAACCATCCCAATAAAGGTTAAATAAGTATACCACAAGTGGTGCGCACAAAACAGGATTGTACAAAAACTAACATAAACACATAGCAAAATAAATTCATATTTTTATTTAATATATCACAACCCACAAGCCTTACTAAGAACCTTAAATAAGAATAACAAAAGTCGTGGGATTGTACAGAAAGTTACAAAAAATATTTTTGAAAAAAATAACCATAAATGATACAATACAGCCTAATTCATACATTTTTAACTTATTTAAAAGACATTTCACTCAAACAACATTTTCTATTTTACATTACAACAGATACTGCGTGAAGACAATCGGACGAGGACTTTTGCCACAGGACCGGACCATCGGACGAAGACTCGGACCAGACCAGCAGACGAGGAATTTCAACACAGGACCAGACCAGCAGACGAGGAATTTCAACACAGGACCAGACCATCGGACGAGGACTTTCACCAACGGACCACAACATCGGACGAGGGATATCGCTACAGGACCACAATATCGGACGGGGGCTATCGCCACAGGACCACACCATCGGACGAGGACTTCCGACAGAGGACCACACCATTGGACAACGATTTGGAAACGAGGACCAACAAACATTCGGATTTAAATCACACTTCAACCAAGGTAAACTATAATAAGTACTAAAGTATAAAACTAAAGAAACTGCTTTCAGTTGCATCCGTGTCAACAGAAAAATAAAATAATTAATTTACTATCTCCCTTATTTTATTTAAATTGCTACTATGCAATACATAGCTCAATAACCACATCACTTTTTTTTAAGCAAACAAGTTTTGCTGTCGTAAATATGTATCCACAAACAAAGTTTTTAATAAATAAAACCATTATTTTAAATAAATATGTTACATGCTTATTTACAGCAGTATTCCATTGCCCAAATTCTGAGCCACTGAAGGCAGGAATTATAAATTTAACTAAATATCAATGATACATTCATGATTTGCCTTTTATTTCAACAATTGTGCACAATAATCTTTAACAGGAATTACAAATTTAAATATACACAATTACATTTATTTGTTTCCGTTTACAGATTAATATGGCTGATAACGAGACCAAAGAAGACAAGAAAAGACGTCAAACTAGAGAAAGACAAGAGAGATGGGCCGCCCAGCAGACACCGGAGGAGAAAGAAATTCGAAGAGAAAAAGAACGCAAAAGACTTGCAAATAAAAGAATATCAGCTGCAAAAATGAAAGATAGAACCAAAAAATATAAAAAAATAATAAAGCATTTACAAACTGTTCCTAAAACATCAGATGACATTTTACAACATACCAGTCAAGACAGACCAAAAAAAACAACTACAAAAACAAAGCATTTACAAACTCTTACTAAAAACTTACAGGACATTTCAACCAAACAAGTCCAACATATACCAAGAAAAGCTACGAAAAAAACTAAACATTTAGAACCTGTTGTTGAAACATTTCAGGACTTTTCATCTGATGAATATCAAAGTCAACATCCAATATGCGTTGCAAATTGTCCTTTAATGAAGTCTTTAGCAGTAGAGGTTCATAGTTGTGGGGACATGACTACTCAATGTCAATTTTGTGAGGCTTATTATTTTAAACAGGAGAGACCTCGAGATGGACAATTTATTAGTTGTTGTCAAAAAGGAAAGTTCAAACTTCCACAAAGGAAACAATTTCCAACCTATTTACTAAATATTATGACTCAACCTACTTTTCCAAATTACAACAATTTTAAGACAAACATAAGATCCTACAATAGTGCCATATCATTTGCATCTATGGGGGCAACATTGGCTGCTAATGTACCAGGACATGGTCCTTACTGTTTTAAAGTCCAAGGACAAATTTATCATCGGACTTCACATTTACATCCAGAGGAAGGAGAGCAAAGAAAATTCGCTCAACTATATGTCCTAGATACAATGGAAGCTGTTGACCAACGTATGCAGATGGAAGAAAATAAAAAATGCTTACCCAGTGTTTTTATAGAGCTAAATAACATTATGGACAACAATCCCTACAGTAAAGCTTACAAAAAATTGGCAGAAGTAGAAAATGAACAACTACTTCATGCACAAAGACATCAATTACCCATGCCAAAGGTTAATATGGTGCTTAAAAGAGACAGACATACTGATAAACGTCGTTATAACTTGCCAACATCAAATGAGGTTGCAATGGTCTTTCACAATGATGAAGGAGAACCACCATTTCAAAGAGACATTAGAGTATATCCCAGAAATCAGGACCAACCATTTATTAATATTAATATTTTAAGTCCAAATTTAGATCCAATGACATATCCCATCTTTTTCCCACACGGAGAAGCAGGTTGGCAACCAAAATTAAGCCTTCCCAGTTACCCAAATGCTAAAGCCAGAATCCGAAATAATGTTTCTATGCTTGAATTTAAAGTTGCTCAAATTGCCATTAGAGATGATTTTAATCCCATTTTATGTGGTGGAAAACTAACACAACAATGGATTATTGATTCATATTTGCAAGTTGAGGCAAATAATTTAAACTTTATAAAATATCAACAAGATAAACTACGTGTAGAACAATATTGTGGACTCATGGACTATGTTGCTGACGTGGCTACAAGCAGAGACATGACAGCTGGCAAAGCCATCATTTTACCATCTTCCTTTCAAGGATCTCCTCGAAATATGAGAGAAAGATACAATGATGCTATGGCTATTGTGACTAAATTTGGAAAACCCGATTTATTTGTGACATTTACATGTAATCCACAATGGCCAGAAATTCATCAAAATCTACTTCTTGGACAAAGTGCTTCAGATCGACCAGATTTAGTAGCCAGAGTTTTTAAGATAAAATTAAATGAATTAATACGTGACTTTACTATAAATCAGTTATTTGGCAAATGTCTTGCTTATGTATATACCATTGAATTTCAAAAAAGAGGCCTTCCACATGCACATCTTCTCATAATACTTCAAGAGAAAGATAAATTAGATACTTCGGCCAAAGTGGATGCAGTCATAGTTGCTGAACTACCGGATCCAGAACTATATGGTAGACTATATGAGATTGTTACTCATCGCATGATTCATGGACCCTGTGGAGACCTTAATCCACAATCACCATGTATGGAAAATAATCAATGTTCCAAAGATTTTCCCAAAGATTATAGAGACAAAACATATGCCAATTGTGATGGATATCCACTTTATAAAAGAAGAGAAGGAGATAGTGCCATTATTCGTGGAAAAAAAGTGGACAATAGATATGTAGTACCCTACAATCCACATTTACTCATGAAGTACAACGCCCACATCAACGTAGAAGCCTGCACTTCCATCAAATCAATTAAATATGTCTACAAATATATTTACAAAGGTTACGATGCAGCTACTGTAGTCGTCAAAAGTGCAGACAACCCTGAAAGTAGTGAGTTAGTACATGATGAACTTGCATCTCATGTAGATGCTCGCTATGTCAGTGCGCCAGAAGCTATGTGGCGGCTTTTAAAATTTGAAATGCATGATAGATCACATGCAGTATATAGGTTAGCAGTACATTTGCCACAACGACATTTAGTCTATTTCCATTCTGGAAATGAAATGAATGCATTGGCCCAAAGTGAAGATCGTCACACTACACTAACTGCATGGTTTGCATTAAATTCCACTGATGCTCAAGCAACACAATACTTATATATTGAAATTCCATATCACTATGTTTTTGTGAATGGATTATGGAGAGCAAGAAAAACAAGAGGCAATAAAATAATTCCACGAATTTACACAGTCAGTCCAAGAGATGTTGAACGATTTTGCTTACGGATATTACTTTTAAATGTTCCAGGAGCACAAAGTTTTGAACAATTAAGAACTGTTAATGACATTGTATATGAATCCTTCCATTTAGCTGCAAGAAATAGAAACTTACTCGCTGATGATACTGAGTGGGAAAGATGTTTAGAAGAAGCAGCACAATGTCAAATGCCACGACAGATGAGAGAACAATTTGCTTTTATTTGTATCTTCTCAAATGCTCCAAATGCATTAGCTTTGTGGGAGACTTTTAAAAGTAATATGGCTGAAGACTTTATGCGACGATACAATGAACCCATTGCACACTTAAAAGCCTTAATGGAAATTCAAGAAGTCTTTTTAACTCATGGATTAAGTTGTGCAAGTTTTAATTTGCCTGATCCAGGTCTAATAGATGACATTAACTTTGAAGACTATGACATTCAACTACAAGCAGAAAGAACACAAGAAAGACTTGCAACTTTAAATACACTACAATTGCAAGCATTTCATGCCATTAAAAATGCTATAGATGATGACATGGTGACAGAGCGTTATTTCTATCTTGATGGACCTGGCGGATCAGGGAAAACATATTTGTACAATTTATTAATGAGTTCAGTACGAGCACAAGGACAAATAGCAATGGCGTTTGCCACTACTGGAATTGCTGCACTTTTATTAGAAGGTGGAAGAACTGTTCATAGTGGATTCAAACTGCCAGTGCCTATTTTGGAAAATTCAGTGTCAGATATTCGCATGACATCCTTACAAGCAAAGAAATTGAAGAAATGTAAATTAATTATAATAGATGAGGCCACAATGATGTCATGCTATGCCCTCCAATGTATTGACCGTTTGCTTCGTGAAGTCATGGATAATATTTTTCCATTTGGTGGAAAGGTAATTTTGTTGGGTGGCGATTTTAGACAAACATTACCTGTCGTTGTACATGGAAATCGAACAGACATTATTGAAACATGTATAAAGTCAAGTACAGTATGGAAACATTTTACCCATCTTCAACTGCAACAAAATATGAGATCAGAAGGCCAAACTGATTTCAATGATTGGCTTATTAAAATTGGAGAAGGAAGAACAGAAAAAATACTACATTTACCTGACGACACTGTAGAGATCCCACCTCATATGATTTGTCAACAAGATATTATATCGGCTATATTTGAAGGGAGCATAAATAACGAAGAATATTCTGAGCTTGCCAACCAAGTCATACTGACGTGTAAAAATAAAGATGCATTAATACTCAATAATGAAATCTTAAAAAAAATTAATGCACCACAAAAAAATTATCACAGTGCTGATTCTGTACTTGCTGATGACAATGAAAGTCAGGCAAACTTTTCAACTGAATTCATTAACTCTTTAACTCCTTCTGGAATGCCACCACATATTTTGCAGCTAAAGAAAGGTGCAATTATCATGTTACTGCGAAATATGAACCCCAAAAAAGGCCTATGCAATGGCACAAGGTTAATTGTTCAACAATTAAAGGACCATTTTATAGATGCTGAAATTTTAACTGGGACCCATAAAGGAGAGAGAGTTTTCATACCAAGAATAGATTTAGCACCAAGTGAAAGTAGTCTCCCTTTTATACTTCAAAGAAGACAATTTCCCATTATTATGGCATTTGCCATGACCATTAATAAATCACAAGGTCAGACTTTCAAATCTGTGGGTATTTACTTGGAAGAACCAGTTTTTGCACATGGTCAATTGTACGTTGCGTTGTCACGGTGCAAAAATCCACAGGCTATTAAAGTTTACATTGAAAACAATGAAAGTCAAGGTGATTTATTAGAAGATGGACGTATTTTTACTAAAAACATTGTCTACTATGAAGTACTATAACTTTGCAGCATACAAACTAAAGCCATGCAAACATTTTGGAAAAACATTCAAAAATACAAAACAATTTGTTGTTTAATTCAGTCATAATTAATGGAAGTCATGTTTATGGATAATTCGCCTCACAAAATACTTGCCTTGCATTCCTATGAAAAATTATGTTAAAATGTGAAGTCACTATGTTAAGGTTTCATTCATGTTTATCGCCAGTTTATGTGCTCAGTAATGAATTACTTTAATTACGTACGGTTTAAGGAGAGTTTTTACTGTATGCCTTCCTCTACATTCAATGTATATTAAACTTAACAATTATTCTGATACAAATTGCATGTTAATACTGATTAATTTAAAGTTAAACTGTTTTTACATTCAAATGTTAATACTTTTAATTCAAAATTATGTTACAAAATGTATTTTCTATGTTCCTGTTTATAATGTTCAAAATTACACAAATGTTTTGCAAAAATTCCAAAGTTACATAAAAAATAAAGTTCAATTTTAAAAATATATACTTTCAAGGTTATTCCTTACATATATTTTAAACTTCATGTTAAAATTCGGCACGTTGCAAAAAGTCTTTTTACTTTTTACTTTCCTCTGGATTCTATGTATATTAAAGTGAACAATTCTTCAGATACAAAATTCATTTTTAAAAACCATTACATCAACGTTTTACAAAAATACATCTTCATATCACAATACTTACAAGGGTCAAAAATATATTTAAATAACTAAACAACTTCACAAACATATACATTACATTGCCGTCATTTTTTGACGGGCAAGTCGCTAGTTATTAAATAAAAAAATAAATTAAATAAATAAAATGAAACCCTGTAAGAGCACTATAGTGGCCTTTTATTATATAACTTACTTTCCATATAAACTCCCTTCTAACTCTTCCTGATGACCCCCACCCTACAACTCCTCCTATTACTACATATATGTCCGTCAGTCACATGATGTTTCTGTCTTAGACATGTTCTGGATCTCACAACTGGTCCCCGCACCAATAAAGGTCCATATTACATCACATTTTGGCCTAGTCTAATGTGTGTCTGTCCCACAGGTGCGTCCTGGGCGCAGCGGGAGGTGACCGTACAGCAGGGTACCCTGTACCGCACAGTGGGCACCAACATAACCATCTGGTGCCGGGTCAGTGGGTATAAAGGCTCTTCCCATCAGAACTTCCTATGGTCCATATACCTGCCATCTGCTCCTGAGCGTGAGGTGCAGATTGTCAGTACAAATGATAAGTCCTTCTCTTATGCCATCTACAGTCAGCGAGTGAGTAGTGGGGACATCTATGTGGAAAGGGTGGCAGGTGACCACACTCGCTTACACATCACCCAACTACAGGAGAGAGACACTGGAGAGTATGAGTGTCACACGCCCACCACAGACCCAACCTACCATGGGAGCTACAGCGCCAAGATGAACCTGATTGGTAAGACCTTTAAGGTGGAAGGAACAGGGTTAATATACTTTCATGCATAATACTCATGAGGAGCAGAGTTTGGAAGAAGACAACTCAACCAAGCTGTGAAATCCAGTGGTAGACGCACTCCACAGTCAGGTGTACGTGAAACTAAGGATTCGCCTATCGTGTATTCAGAAATGGAGTTGCTCAACTCACCATAAAAGTCTAAATTAAGAACGGTTTTAACTTTTACTGTATAAAATATTGACCAATCTCAGAATAGCACAGTGGTGTCCATTTACATTACAATATGGCCGCCCTGACAGGGTGTCTCGTAAATGTCCTACATGGAGAGTCTCCCTTTTATGGATAGGTTTTATGGACACCCAATGAAGTCTGGCTCATGGACAAAATGTATAGGGTCCATCTAAGGCTTCATATTTATATCTGCATGGAATACTTAAAGGGTCACTGCTGTTTGGTAAAAGCTTCACATGTTTGTGAGGAATGTAATAAAATCCCAACATTTTTAGAGATACAGTATTTCCTTAGATGACTCTAATTGTGTCTAAGAGGATTATATCTTGGACTGCTGGTATGCCTGTAACTTGAGGGGTGGGGGGTTATCCTGTGTTTCCCTCAAACTAAATAATTAGGGGGTCCCTGTAAGTGGAAGTCAGTGCTAAATATATATTTCCTGATGAGTATTTGAAATTAGTGTTTGGACCGTAGACATCAATCTTTATGAGTCAGGAGCTAGACATAGAAGCTTTTGCTGTGGGGGCAGCCTATGAATGATGGGATCTTAATCCCTTTGGTCTGTGTCTCAGCTAAACCTTCTTCTCTGTTCATGACTTGAGAAATAGAATACTGAATATTGCTATAATAATTCATTAAATATGCATTGATCATTAATACAATTCCTAATTAGAAGTAGCTTGTCCCTTTAAATCTGGTCCAGGTCATGGACCTGCTGCCATGTTTAACCCTTTGATGCTCTTCAGTGATTCCAGACACTGTGAAGGTCATGATGACCCCTCAGGACCTGTCAAAGACCGAAGGAGACCCATTGGAGCTGACCTGTGATGTCTCGAAAGCTTCCTCCCAACACACCCATCTCTCTGTCACATTCCTCCTCAGTTCTGGAGAAAGTCCAGAGATAATAACGCTCTCCAGAGACTTTGTACTGGAGCCGGGCCCCAAATATTCAGGGCGCTTCTCTTCTGGAGATGTGAGGCTGGATAAATTAGGGGACACAACATACCGACTGCAAATCAGGGGTCTTCAGGACTCTGACCAAGGGGAGGTCATCTGCCAGGCATCTGAATGGATCCAAGATCCTGATGGGACATGGACAGAGATCACAAAGAGGCAGTCAGAAAAAACCAAGGTCACTGTGTCTTCTGTCAAAGGTAAGTGGGCACATTATGGACATATGTTATACTGTATAGTACGCAATCTCTTACCCGTATATATATATATATATATATATATATATATATATATATATATATACACACTTTAGATTGTATGTTTGCAAGGTTTCAATCTTGCAAGGTGCACAGGGCCACCCTTTGCAATATGGTAATACTGCTATCGTTTTTGTCTTGATCTTAACTCATGTTTAGAGCTACGGAATATGTTGGCACATTACAAATAAACGATAATAAAAAATATATATATATATATATATTTTATTTTTTATTATTTACATATATACATATATATTGTGACAAGTTCCCAGTCTCCTCTGGGTTTGGTGGAAGACACAATACAAGATGCTGTGATACTTTTCCAAGTTTTATTAAACATTCATCCAGTGATACAAAAGTAACAAAACAAATCAATGAAAATAATAAGCCCAGCTTCCACTGAAGCACTACCTTAACCAGTGGCCGCATCACATATATACTATCTCTACATAGCAGCCAGGACACCTCTCAGCACCCAAAAAAATAGCCCCCAGAGGAGTGGAGCTACCAGTGATGCACCCCTGCATCACTGGTAGCTCCCCCACTGACATTAACTGATAAACTCACTAACCACCAATCATCAAGGTACACCTGGCTGGAGTAAAACAACAGTCTGTAAGCTGCAGGCTGCTGTCTCATTGTGAGTGTCTTTTTCCAGCTCAGATAAATTACAATTAGTCCATAAGCAGCTCCTCACATACTCCAGGAGCTGTCTGAACTCAGGGCTGTCCAGGTGCAGCTACTTAACAGAGCAGATACTTACATTTATACAAAGCACTTTACACAACTGAAATGGCCAAATTACTGTCCTAGGAGAAAGAAGACTCCAAATTACAAAGCATAATATCCAGTACAGATAGTCACAGGTCAGGGGGGTCAAGGTTTGAACATTTGCAGATAATTGTGCTGAGCGAAGACATTTTATGGTTATAGACCTGCCAGGCTCAGCAGATAGTGCTCAGGGTGGAAGATTAATCTGAAGAACTACACTTGAAATCTGAAATGCTTCTGTTATGGAATCTGCCATATTGGTTTCTGAGGTGGGAGGAGATTGTAGGTCAGAAGAAGTGCTACACAATGGGAATGTGCAAGCTAAAACTAGCAGTACTTTCCATAAGAATAATGTTATAAATAGAATAAAATAAAAATTAGAAATGTATATAAATGTGCTAAAGAAGTGTGTGTGTCTGTGTGTAAGTGTGAGTTGGTATGTGAGTGTGTGTCTGTGCAAGAGTGGGAATGTGTGGGTAAGTACGTGTGTGTTTGTGAGTGTGTGGGTGAGTATGTGTGTGTGTTTGTGAATGTGTGGGTGAGTATGTGTGTGTGTGTTTTTGTCTGTGTGTGTGTGCTGGTGTGTGTGTGTGAGTGTGTGCAAGCTTGTGTGTTTGTGTGTGCGTGTATTTGTGTGTCTGTATGAGTGTGTCTGTGTGAGTGTTTGTCAGTGTGTGTGAGTTTGTGTGAGTGAGTGAAGGTGTTTGTGTGAGTGTATTTGTGTGTGGGTTTGTGTGGGTGAGGGTGTGTATGAGTGTGTGTATTTGTGTGAAGTTTCGAATGTGGATGTGCAGGTGTGTGTGCATGTGGGTATATGTGTGAATGTTTGTTTGTATGTGTGTATGTATATGAGTGTATGTGATTGTGTGAGTGTGTTTGTGTGTATATGTAAAAACAGAGGAACTTTAATTGTTAAAAAAAATTAAATATTTATAGTAAAACCTGTCAAAATCCTAATGAACCTGAGAATAAGCATGAAGTGATAATAATAATAATAATTACTATAATCGTTGTTGGTTTTGCGAATGTTGGTGACGTTTGCATTGTTGGTAATGCACTTGCGGCCCTCGCCCAGCGATTACGAGCTTTGCGAAGCGAGCAGTTGACGATATGCCACTGCGAGGCCTGTGAGACTTAGGCTGTAATAAGCACCGAAGGACCAAAGCACGTAAAATGGCCAAACCACACAACTGCAATCACGAACCGTGCAGGATTTAGGACCGAAGCACGTAAAACACCCGAACCCCGCAACTGAAAAGACCACCAAAAAAACACAATTATGCCTCAAATTAACTTACACACTCACACACAGCACAGGGGGAGAGCCAGGGAGCGTGTGAGTGAGGTTGCAAGCGAATTTGAAGATTATTGGCAGTTTTAACACAACCGAAAACCGCCTAATCGAAAAAAAAAAGGGTGCCCGAAAAAACGTAAATGGATGAAAACGAAGCTGGAGCCAGTAAAAAATAGCATGAAGGAAGTAACACTTAATGCAAGCCAGTAACATTTAACCCAAGGCAGTAACACTTAACCCAAGGCAATAACACTTACACCAAGCCAGTAACATTTAACCCAAGGCAGTAACACTTAACCCAAGGCAGTAACAATTACACCAACCAGTAACATTTAACCCAAGGCAGTAACACTTACACCAAGCCAGTAACATTTAACCCAAGGCAGTAACACTTAACCCAATTCAGTAACACTTAACCCAATTCAGTAACACTTAACCCAAGGCAGTAACATTTAACCCAAGGCAGTAACATTTAACCCAAGGCAGTAACACTTAACCCAAGGCAGTAACACTTACACCAAGCCAGTAACATTTAACCCAAGGCAGTAACCCTAATCGCGAGTCCCCTAAACTACACAAGTGGTAGAGGCTCACGATGAGCGCCCAATGTGCTCAGAGGGGCAAAATCTTCACATTGTGTGGCAAACAGCATTGCCAGGATTACAATTTTCTTCCAGTTAGTTTTGACTGTCAATTTCCTAGTAATAATAATAATAATAATAATAATAATAAGACAAACACAATAAAAATAAACTTATACAGCATGAAAGAGTGACATGAATATTGAGGATAAGCAGTGGTAAAATATTAAAGGCATATCTAAGTTTCCTGTATTATGAGTGTTTCTGACAGAGGAGAATTAATAGTGTATGAGAACATAATTTTTGCATGAAAAAATACCAAAATAAACATTTAAACACTTATCTTGAAGTTAGCAAAATGTCTTGTAAATTCTGACAGTTGAAAATGAGGGATAACACCGCCAGTCTAAATTAGCATAACATTAATCATTCATTTTGGCCAATCAGGAGAAAGTAGAGGTTAGCTGAAACAGCAAAGCAGCCTGGGATATGTAGTGTGATCCATGTTAGAAGGTGCTATGGAAGCAGGACAGCACAGACAGGAAGCAGCAGGGAGGCTCATATCCCAGCAGTGACTTAAGGGCTGACATCACTGCTTTCCTATTGGCTGAGGAAGACACACCAGGTGAATAATGGGTTAAAACTGGCCCCCTAATGCTGCATGCTGATTGGGGGGAGGGGGATCAGGTGCCTATGTAGATACCCCTGGGGTGTCAACATAATCATTAGAGGGATTTTTAGATATTAATACAAATAAAATGTTTTATGAAATGTGCTGCCTATATCAAATATGTTTTTTGCCTAAAACTTTAATAATCCTTCAGACACTGGTCAGTAAATAAAAATTACCCTAGGACTCTATGCTACAGGGGAGCATTTGTGAATCATCACACATGAATATTTACTCTAAAAATGATTGTATGCTCCTCTTACTTAATGCTATATGCCTTGGACATTTTTATACCCTTTTTATTTCTGTCCAATTTAGGCGAAGATTTTGAGGTCCAGATCCAGGCCCCTGATGGACCCCTCGCTATAGGAAGTCCTCTAGAGGTCACTTGCTCCATCAGTGCCCAGGGTCTAGCTGGCCGGAGCTTCCAGGTCACCTGGTTACTCAATAATACTAAGTTAGTCACTTTATCTTCCTCCGGAATCCCATCCTTTGAGAAGCAAATTGGACCTCGAAAGACCCCCGGCCAGGTGACAGTGGGGAGGAGGAGCCCAGACACATGGTACTTATGGATCAATCAAGTCCAGATGGAGGATATAGGGACCTACATGTGTTTAGTGATGGAGCAGGAGAGGAGACAGCCAGGCACAGGGAGCAGACAGTCCAGGGAGGTGACTGTGACGATGGCAGGTGAGAGGGTGCTACAGTATGGAGGTGAAGGGAAAGCAAGTAAAAGAGAGAGATGGGCTTAGGATGGGGACATATCCTTTCTCTCTTTCTTTCTTTCTTTCTTTCTTTCTTTCTTTCTTTCTTTCTTTCTCGCATCACCTGTGTTCACACAATGTTAAACCTAAATGATATCTCGTCTGGGAATGCAAGAGGAGACGGTTTCTTCAGATAATGTTCTGTCCAATGTTTTCTCTCCCATAGAGAGTGCTCCAGAGGTCTTACTCAGCAGTGATGTTTCCCAGGTGTATGAAGGTGACTCTGTGAATTTGACCTGCGAGGTGACAAGGTTTCTTGGCTCTCTTTCTCTGGTCTGGTTCCTGATCAGATCCTCTGGTCAGTGGATGGAGATGGTCTCTTTACAGAGGGATGGAGAGCTGACCATCTCACAGTCCCACTCTGGAAAACTAGAGGTGGACAAGCTGGGACGTGGGCTCTTCACTCTGAAGATGAGCAGTGTGACAGAAACAGGGAGATACGGCTGTCGGGTTACAGAGTGGGCACCAGGGCCAGATGGAGGTTGGCAGAACTTGACCGTCCACAGCAGGGACAGGACAATAAATGTCACCCCCCTCAGTAAGTTATATAAATAGGACACCTGACTAACTGTGATAACTTCCTGACTCTCCATCTGGGGATGTGGTGAACCACAAAGTGCAATAAAATGGAAATATACACGTCACGCTATATACCTCACGCGTTCACACCCCTCTACACCCCTTTAACTCACAACCCTCTATCTATGTATCTATCCTCTTCTCTATGTCCCTCCATCTGAACTATTTCTTATTTTCTTTTTTTCTTTCTGGAATGGAGGATGCCGGGTAATTGGTGTCCTACCTGTGTCAGTAAATAATTATACATCCATAAATATCAGTTGCGTACTGTGTGAGCACTTCTTAATCGCTTTACTTCAGGCTCACCTTTGACCACTACCTCATATATTGACCACTGGCCAATCTGTTGATTACTGTCGGGCCACCTCACAATTGGCCCACCATTTGTCTACTCCCTTTCTTCACCTCTACGCCAATCATTTGCTCACCTCTTGACCACTATCTCAGCTCTACAACATGGAATAACTTCTTCATCACTGTCTTACCTTATCTCATCACTTCAGCCTCATCTCCTTCTTGACCAATTACTCACTTCTTAACCACTACCTCACCTATTCACCAATTCACAACTACTTAAACTTTCTGTACTAGCACCCCTCTTCATTACATTCACATCTGTCCCACCCATTTACCACTGTTTCGCCATTGCCATTCCCTTTCACCACCTTCTGACAACTGTACCGACCCTTTACAAGAAGCCATCTCATAATCCCATTCACACTGTTTGACTATCCTTCAACCATTTCAATAGTAGCCAACCTCTTGACCATAATTATATGGAAAATAATTATAGGGAAGATGACGTTGTGGGCTTTGCCTGAAAAAGCTTCCAGAAGATGGACTAAGATGACTAAGACAGTGGATAATTCTGTATTAAAAATGGATAGTCTAGATGTGTAAAGCAGGAAGAAGATGGTGAATGAGTCAAGAGTTGCCTGAATAACTCTGGGATATAAATGGTTGGTCAGAATATATTAAAGCCAACATCTTGTGTTGTTTTATAGAGTCTGGCTTTTTAGATCAAATAAATAAAATGCATTGCTGCTTTTCTAGTTCAGTCGTTCTACACATATCATCTTTTCTACTCATGTTTCCGCAGGTTCCTCCCTGAGCAGCTCTCTCAGTGTCCGCAACCCAAAGGTTAAGATATCTGACACGGTCAGCCTGTTCTGTAAAGCCACAGCAGAATACAGTCTGTCACACAGAAACCTCCAATGGACCTGGCAATTTCTACCCAGGAGGGACAATCCTGGAAATGACCAGATGTTAGTGCACATGTCCCAAAATGGCAGCATGTCCTGGGGAGACTCACTGCCTAGTTTCCATGGGAAGGCCCAACTCTGGGTGTCAGAAGGTGCCACCACACTGAGAATATACCGCGTCCAAAGAGGGCAGTCTGGGTCATTCTCCTGCACCGTTGGGGTCCTTAATAAAGAAACTGGAGACACACAAGCATCAGCCACCTCCAATAGGGTGACCATACAGGTCACAGCGCCAGGTGGGTAGAGCTCCGGCATGTCATACAATAATAGCAAGTGGGTATCGTTGATATCACACACAGTAATGCCATTACCATGTAGATTCAACCCTACCAGATCACACAGTAATACTATGTTGGAACAACTATGACATCGCACATACCAACTTTGGACAACTCTACCATCTCACACAGTTATACCAAATTGGGACAACTCTGCCATCTCACCGCACACTGTAACACCAACAGGGTTTATCTCTGATATCACACATAGTAATACCTTGTTGGCAAAGCTCTGATATCTCACATGGTAAAATCATGTAGGCTCAATTCTACCACATTAATACTAGGTTGGGGCAACTCTGTCATGTGACGCAGTAATAACAGATTGTGTCAACTATGCCATTTTACACACCAACTTGGCATATCTCTGACATCTCACACAGTAATACCAGATTGGGACATCTCTATCATTCACACAGTAATACCAGATTGGGACAACTCTTCCATCTCACAGAGTAATACCAACTTGGGCGAACTCTGCCATCTCACCCATTAAAACTAGATTGGGACAACTCGGCCATGTTACACAGTAATACTAGATTGGGACAACTCGGCCATGTTACACAGTAATACCAGATTGGGACAACTCGGCCATGTTACACAGTAATACTAGATTGGGACAACTCGGCCATGTTACACAGTAATACCAGATTGGGACAACTCGGCCATGTTACACAGTAATACCAGATTGGGACAACTCGGCCATGTTACACAGTAATACCAGATTGGGACAACTCGGCCATGTTACACAGTAATATCAGATTGGGACAACTCGGCCATGTTACACAGTAATTCCAGATTGGGACAACTCAGCCATGTTACACAGTAATACCAGATTGGGACAACTCGGCCATGTTACACGGTAATACCAGATTGGGACAACTCGGCCATGTTACACAGTAATACCAGATTGGGACAACTCTGCCATGTTACACAGTAATACCAGATTGGGACAACTCGGCCATGTTACACAGTAATACCAGATTGGGACAACTCTGCCATGTTACACAGTAATACTAGATTGGGACAACTCTGCCATGTTACACAGTAATACCAGATTGGGACAACTCGGCCTTGTTACACAGTAATACCAGATTGGGACAACTCGGCCATGTTACACAGTAATACCAGATTGGGACAACTCTGCCATGTTACACAGTAATACTAGATTGGGACAACTCGGCCATGTTACACAGTAATACCAGATTGGGACAACTCGGCCATGTTACACAGTAATACCAGATTGGGATAACTCGGCCATCTTACACAGTAATACCAGATTGGGACAACTCGGCCATGTTACACAGTAATACCAGATTGGGACAACTCGGCCATGTTACACAGTAATACTAGATTGGGACAACTCGGCCATGTTACACAGTAATACTAGATTGGGACAACTCGGCCATGTTACACAGTAATACTAGAGCGGCCATGTTACACAGTAATACCAGATTGGGATAACTCGGCCATGTTACATAGTAATACCAGATTGGGACAACTCGGCCATGTTACACAGTAATACTAGATTGGGATAACTCTGCCATTTTACACAGTAATACCAGATTGGAACAACTCGGCCATGTTACACATCAATACCAGATTGGGACAACTCGGCCATGTTACACAGTAATACCAGATTGGGACAACTCGGGCATGGTACACATTAATACTAGATTGGGACAACTCGGCCATGTTACACAGTAATACTAGATTGGGACAACTCTGCCATGTTACACAGTAATACCAGATTGGGACAACTCGCCCATGTTACAGAGTAATACCAGATTGGGACAACTCGGCCATGTTACGCAGTAATACCAGATTGGGACAACTCGGCCATGTTACACAGTAATACCAGATTGGGACAACTCGGCCATGTTACACAGTAATACTAGATTGGGACAACTCGGCCATGTTACACAGTAATACTAGATTGGGACAACTTGGCCCTGTTACACAGTAATACCAGATTGGGACAACTCGGCCATGTTACACAGTAATACCAGATTGGGACAACTCTGCCATGTTACACAGTAATACCAGATTGGGACAACTCTGCCATGTTACACAGTAATACTAGATTGGGACAACTCGGCCATGTTACACAGTAATACCAGATTGGGACAACTCGGCCATGTTACACAGTAATACCAGATTGGGACAACTCGGCCATGTTACACAGTAATACCAGATTGGGACAACTCGGCCATGTTACACAGTAATACTAGATTGGGATAACTCTGCCATTTTACACAGTAATACCAGATTGGAACAACTCGGCCATGTTACACATCAATACCAGATTGGGACAACTCGGCCATGTTACACAGTAATACCAGATTGGGACAACTCGGGCATGGTACACATTAATACTAGATTGGGACAACTCGGCCATGTTACACAGTAATACTAGATTGGGACAACTCTGCCATGTTACACAGTAATACCAGATTGGGACAACTCGCCCATGTTACAGAGTAATACCAGATTGGGACAACTCGGCCATGTTACGCAGTAATACCAGATTGGGACAACTCGGCCATGTTACACAGTAATACCAGATTGGGACAACTCGGCCATGTTACACAGTAATACTAGATTGGGACAACTCGGCCATGTTACACAGTAATACTAGATTGGGACAACTTGGCCCTGTTACACAGTAATACCAGATTGGGACAACTCGGCCATGTTACACAGTAATACCAGATTGGGACAACTCTGCCATGTTACACAGTAATACTAGATTGGGACAACTCGGCCATGTTACACAGTAATACCAGATTGGGACAACTCGGCCATGTTACACAGTAATACCAGATTGGGACAACTCGGCCATGTTACACAGTAATACTAGATTGGGACAACTCGGCCATGTTACACAGTAATACTAGATTGGGACAACTCTGCCATGTTACATAGTAATACTAGATTGGGACAACTCTGCCATGTTACACAGTAATACCAGATTGGGACAATTCAGCGATGTTACACAGTAATACCAGATTGGGACAACTCGGCCATGTTACACAGTAATACTAGATTGGGACAACTCTGCCATGTTACACAGTAATACTAGATTGGGACAACTCGGCCATGTTACACAGTAATACCAGATTGGGACAACTCGGCCATGTTACACAGTAATACTACATTGGGACAACTCTGCCATGTTACACAGTAATACTTGATTGGGACAACTCTGCCATGTTACACAGTAATACCAGATTGGGACAACTCGGCCATGTTACACAGTAATACCAGATTGGGTCAACTCGGCCATGTTACACAGTAATACTAGATTGGGTCAACTCGGCCATGTTACACAGTAATACCAGATTGGGACAACTCGGCCTTGTTACACAGTAATACCAGATTGGGACAACTCTGCCATGTTACACAGTAAT
>CM050164.1:10475326-10552826 GCA_027410445.1 Discoglossus pictus | reverse complement strand
ATGACAAGTCACACACACACACACTCACAATAACAAGTCACACACTCACAATGACAAGTCACACACTCACACTCACAATGACAAGTCACACACACACACTCACAATGACAAGTCACACACTCACAATGACAAGTCACACACACACTCACAATGACAAGTCACACACTCACAATAACAAGTCACACACTCACAATGACAAGTCACACACTCACAATGACAAGTCACACACTCACACTCACAATGACAAGTCACACACACACACTCACAATGACAAGTCACACACTCACACTCACAATAACAAGTCACACACACACACTCACAATGACAAGTCACACACTCACACTCACAATGACAAGTCACACACACACACTCACAATGACAAGTCACACACTCACAATAACAAGTCACACACTCACAATGACAATAACAAGTCACACACACACACTCAAAATAACAAGTCACACACTCACACTCACAATGACAAGTCACACACACACACACTCACAATGACAAGTCACACACTCACAATAACAAGTCACACACTCACAATGACAAGTCACACACTCACACTCACAATGACAAGTCACACACACACACTCACAATGACAAGTCACACACTCACACTCACAATGACAAGTCACACACACACACTCACAATAACAAGTCACACACACACTCACAATAACAAGTCACACACACACTCACAATAACAAGTCACACACTCACAATAACAAGTCACACACACACACTCACAATAACAAGTCACACACTCACAATAACAAGTCACACACACACTCACAATGACAAGTCACACACACACTCACAATAACAAGTCACACACTCACAATGACAAGTCACACACTCACACTCACAATGACAAGTCACACACACACACTCACAATGACAAGTCACACACTCACACTCACAATGACAAGTCACACACACACACTCACAATGACAAGTCACACACTCACAATAACAAGTCACACACTCACAATGACAATAACAAGTCACACACACACACTCAAAATGACAAGTCACACACTCACACTCACAATGACAAGTCACACACACACACACTCACAATGACAAGTCACACACTCACAATAACAAGTCACACACTCACAATGACAAGTCACACACTCACACTCACAATGACAAGTCACACACACACACTCACAATGACAAGTCACACACTCACACTCACAATGACAAGTCACACACACACACTCACAATAACAAGTCACACACACACTCACAATAACAAGTCACACACTCACAATAACAAGTCACACACACACACTCACAATAACAAGTCACACACTCACAATAACAAGTCACACACACACTCACAATGACAAGTCACACACTCACACTCACAATGACAAGTCACACACACACACTCACAATGACAAGTCACACACACACTCACAATGACAAGTCACACACACACACTCACAATGACAAGTCACACACTCACACTCACAATGACAAGTCACACACACACACTCACAATGACAAGTCACACACTCACAATAACAAGTCACACACTCACAATGACAATAACAAGTCACACACACACACTCAAAATGACAAGTCACACACTCACACTCACAATGACAAGTCACACACACACACACTCACAATGACAAGTCACACACTCACAATAACAAGTCACACACTCACAATGACAAGTCACACACTCACACTCACAATGACAAGTCACACACACACACTCACAATGACAAGTCACACACTCACACTCACAATGACAAGTCACACACACACACTCACAATAACAAGTCACACACACACTCACAATAACAAGTCACACACACACTCACAATAACAAGTCACACACTCACAATAACAAGTCACACACACACACTCACAATAACAAGTCACACACTCACAATAACAAGTCACACACACACTCACAATAACAAGTCACACACTCACAATAACAAGTCACACACACACACTCACAATAACAAGTCACACACTCACAATAACAAGTCACACACACACACTCACAATAACAAGTCACACACACACTCACAATAACAAGTCACACACTCACAATAACAAGTCACACACACACTCACAATGACAAGTCACACACACTCACAATGACAAGTCACACACTCACAACAACAAGTCACACACACACTCACAATGACAAGTCACACTCACACTCACAATGACAAGTCACACACACACAATGACAAGTCACACAGACACTCACAATGACAAGTCACACACACACAATGACAAGTCACACACACACTCACAATGACAAGTCACACACACACTCACAATGACAAGTCACACACACACTCACAATGACAAGTCACACGCACACTCACAATGACAAGTCACACACTCACACTCACAATGACAAGTCACACACACACACTCACAATGACAAGTCACACACTCACAATAACAAGTCACACACTCACAATGACAATAACAAGTCACACACACACACTCACAATAACAAGTCACACACTCACACTCACAATGACAAGTCACACACACACACACTCACAATGACAAGTCACACACTCACAATAACAAGTCACACACTCACAATGACAAGTCACACACTCACACTCACAATGACAAGTCACACACACACTCACAATGACAAGTCACACACTCACACTCACAATGACAAGTCACACACACACACTCACAATAACAAGTCACACACACACTCACAATAACAAGTCACACGCACACTCACAATAACAAGTCACACACTCACAATAACAAGTCACACACACACACTCACAATAACAAGTCACACACTCACAATAACAAGTCACACACACACTCACAATGACAAGTCACACACACACTCACAATAACAAGTCACACACTCACAATGACAAGTCACACACTCACAATGACAAGTCACACACTCACACTCACAATGACAAGTCACACACACACACTCACAATGACAAGTCACACACTCACACTCACAATAACAAGTCACACACACACACTCACAATGACAAGTCACACACTCACACTCACAATGACAAGTCACACACACACACTCACAATGACAAGTCACACACTCACAATAACAAGTCACACACTCACAATGACAATAACAAGTCACACACACACACTCAAAATGACAAGTCACACACTCACACTCACAATGACAAGTCACACACACACACACTCACAATGACAAGTCACACACTCACAATAACAAGTCACACACACACACACTCACAATGACAAGTCACACACACACACTCACAATGACAAGTCACACACTCACAATAACAAGTCACACACACACACACTCACAATGACAAGTCACACACACACACACTCACAATGACAAGTCACACACACACACTCACAATGACAAGTCACACACTCACACTCACAATGACAAGTCACACACACACACTCACAATAACAAGTCACACACACACTCACAATAACAAGTCACACACTCACAATAACAAGTCACACACACACACTCACAATAACAAGTCACACACTCACAATAACAAGTCACACACACACTCACAATGACAAGTCACACACTCACACTCACAATGACAAGTCACACACACACACTCACAATGACAAGTCACACACACACTCACAATGACAAGTCACACACACACACTCACAATGACAAGTCACACACTCACACTCACAATGACAAGTCACACACACACACTCACAATGACAAGTCACACACTCACAATAACAAGTCACACACTCACAATGACAAGTCACACACTCACACTCACAATGACAAGTCACACACACACACTCACAATGACAAGTCACACACTCACACTCACAATGACAAGTCACACACACACACTCACAATAACAAGTCACACACACACTCACAATAACAAGTCACACACACACTCACAATAACAAGTCACACACTCACAATAACAAGTCACACACACACACTCACAATAACAAGTCACACACTCACAATAACAAGTCACACACACACTCACAATAACAAGTCACACACTCACAATAACAAGTCACACACACACACTCACAATAACAAGTCACACACTCACAATAACAAGTCACACACACACACTCACAATAACAAGTCACACACACACACTCACAATAACAAGTCACACACTCACAATAACAAGTCACACACACACTCACAATGACAAGTCACACACACTCACAATGACAAGTCACACACTCACAACAACAAGTCACACACACACTCACAATGACAAGTCACACTCACACTCACAATGACAAGTCACACACACACAATGACAAGTCACACTCACACTCACAATGACAAGTCACACACACACAATGACAAGTCACACAGACACTCACAATGACAAGTCACACACACACAATGACAAGTCACACACACACTCACAATGACAAGTCACACACACACTCACAATAACAAGTCACACACACACTCACAATGACAAGTCACACGCACACTCACAATGACAAGTCACACACACACTCACAATGACAAGTCACACACTCACAATGACAAGTCACACACACACTCACAATGACAAGTCACACACTCACACTCACAATGACAAGTCACACACACACACACTCACAATGACAAGTCACACACACACACACACTCACAATAACAAGTCACACACTCACAATAACAAGTCACACACACACACTCACAATGACAAGTCACACACACACACTCACAATAACAAGTCACACACTCACAATGACAAGTCACACACACACACTTACAATGACAAGTCACACACACACACTCACAATAACAAGTCACACACACACACTCACAATAACAAGTCACACACTCACAATTACAAGTCACACACACACTCACAATGACAAGTCACACACACTCACAATGACAAGTCACACACTCACAACAACAAGTCACACACACACTCACAATGACAAGTCACACACACACTCACAATGACAAGTCACACTCACACTCACAATGACAAGTCACACACACACAATAACAAGTCACACACACACACTCACAATGACAAGTCACACACACACTCACAATGACAAGTCACACACTCACACTCACAATGACAAGTCACACACACACTCACAATGACAAGTCACACACTCACACTCACAATGACAAGTCACACACTCACAATGACAAGTCACACTCACACTCACAATGACAAGTCACACACACACAATGACAAGTCACACACACACACTCACAATAACAAGTCACACACACACACTCACAATAACAAGTCACACACTCACAATAACAAGTCACACACACACTCACAATGACAAGTCACACACACTCACAATGACAAGTCACACACACACACTCACAATAACAAGTCACACACTCACAATAACAAGTCACACACACACACACTCACAATGACAAGTCACACACACACACACACTCACAATAACAAGTCACACACTCACAATAACAAGTCACACACACACACTCACAATGACAAGTCACACACACACACTCACAATAACAAGTCACACACTCACAATGACAAGTCACACACACACACTTACAATGACAAGTCACACACACACACTCACAATAACAAGTCACACACACACACTCACAATAACAAGTCACACACTCACAATAACAAGTCACACACACACTCACAATGACAAGTCACACACACTCACAATGACAAGTCACACACTCACAACAACAAGTCACACACACACTCACAATGACAAGTCACACACACACTCACAATGACAAGTCACACTCACACTCACAATGACAAGTCACACACTCACAATGACAAGTCACACACTCACAATAACAAGTCACACACTCACACTCACAATGACAAGTCACACACACACTCACAATGACAAGTCACACACTCACACTCACAATGACAAGTCACACACTCACACTCACAATGACAAGTCACACACACACACTCACAATGACAAGTCACACACTCACACTCACAATGACAAGTCACACACACACACTCACAATGACAAGTCACACACTCACACTCACAATAACAAGTCACACACACACACTCACAATGACAAGTCACACACTCACACTCACAATGACAAGTCACACACACACACTCACAATGACAAGTCACACACTCACAATAACAAGTCACACACTCACAATGACAATAACAAGTCACACACACACACTCAAAATAACAAGTCACACACTCACACTCACAATGACAATAACAAGTCACACACTCACACTCACAATGACAAGTCACACACACACACACTCACAATGACAAGTCACACACTCACAATAACAAGTCACACACTCACAATGACAAGTCACACACTCACACTCACAATGACAAGTCACACACACACACTCACAATGACAAGTCACACACTCACACTCACAATGACAAGTCACACACACACACTCACAATAACAAGTCACACACACACTCACAATAACAAGTCACACACACACTCACAATAACAAGTCACACACTCACAATAACAAGTCACACACACACACTCACAATAACAAGTCACACACTCACAATAACAAGTCACACACACACTCACAATGACAAGTCACACACACACTCACAATAACAAGTCACACACTCACAATGACAAGTCACACACTCACAATGACAAGTCACACACTCACACTCACAATGACAAGTCACACACACACACTCACAATGACAAGTCACACACTCACACTCACAATGACAAGTCACACACACACACTCACAATGACAAGTCACACACTCACAATAACAAGTCACACACTCACAATGACAATAACAAGTCACACACACACACTCAAAATGACAAGTCACACACTCACACTCACAATGACAAGTCACACACACACACACTCACAATGACAAGTCACACACTCACAATAACAAGTCACACACTCACAATGACAAGTCACACACTCACACTCACAATGACAAGTCACACACACACACTCACAATGACAAGTCACACACTCACACTCACAATGACAAGTCACACACACACACTCACAATAACAAGTCACACACACACTCACAATAACAAGTCACACACTCACAATAACAAGTCACACACACACACTCACAATAACAAGTCACACACTCACAATAACAAGTCACACACACACTCACAATGACAAGTCACACACTCACACTCACAATGACAAGTCACACACACACACTCACAATGACAAGTCACACACACACTCACAATGACAAGTCACACACACACACTCACAATGACAAGTCACACACTCACACTCACAATGACAAGTCACACACACACACTCACAATGACAAGTCACACACTCACAATAACAAGTCACACACTCACAATGACAATAACAAGTCACACACACACACTCAAAATGACAAGTCACACACTCACACTCACAATGACAAGTCACACACACACACACTCACAATGACAAGTCACACACTCACAATAACAAGTCACACACTCACAATGACAAGTCACACACACACACTCACAATGACAAGTCACACACACACACTCACAATGACAAGTCACACACTCACACTCACAATGACAAGTCACACACACACACTCACAATAACAAGTCACACACACACTCACAATAACAAGTCACACACACACTCACAATAACAAGTCACACACTCACAATAACAAGTCACACACACACACTCACAATAACAAGTCACACACTCACAATAACAAGTCACACACACACTCACAATAACAAGTCACACACTCACAATAACAAGTCACACACACACACTCACAATAACAAGTCACACACTCACAATAACAAGTCACACACACACACTCACAATAACAAGTCACACACACACTCACAATAACAAGTCACACACTCACAATAACAAGTCACACACACACTCACAATGACAAGTCACACACACTCACAATGACAAGTCACACACTCACAACAACAAGTCACACACACACTCACAATGACAAGTCACACTCACACTCACAATGACAAGTCACACACACACAATGACAAGTCACACAGACACTCACAATGACAAGTCACACACACACAATGACAAGTCACACACACACTCACAATGACAAGTCACACACACACTCACAATAACAAGTCACACACACACTCACAATGACAAGTCACACGCACACTCACAATGACAAGTCACACACTCACACTCACAATGACAAGTCACACACACACACTCACAATGACAAGTCACACACTCACAATAACAAGTCACACACTCACAATGACAATAACAAGTCACACACACACACTCAAAATGACAAGTCACACACTCACACTCACAATGACAAGTCACACACACACACACTCACAATGACAAGTCACACACTCACAATAACAAGTCACACACTCACAATGACAAGTCACACACTCACACTCACAATGACAAGTCACACACACACTCACAATGACAAGTCACACACTCACACTCACAATGACAAGTCACACACACACACTCACAATAACAAGTCACACACACACTCACAATAACAAGTCACACACACACTCACAATAACAAGTCACACACTCACAATAACAAGTCACACACAGACACTCACAATGACAAGTCACACACACACAATGACAAGTCACACACACACTCACAATGACAAGTCACACACACACTCACAATAACAAGTCACACACACACTCACAATGACAAGTCACACGCACACTCACAATGACAAGTCACACACTCACACTCACAATGACAAGTCACACACACACACTCACAATGACAAGTCACACACTCACAATAACAAGTCACACACTCACAATGACAATAACAAGTCACACACACACACTCAAAATGACAAGTCACACACTCACACTCACAATGACAAGTCACACACACACACACTCACAATGACAAGTCACACACTCACAATAACAAGTCACACACTCACAATGACAAGTCACACACTCACACTCACAATGACAAGTCACACACACACTCACAATGACAAGTCACACACTCACACTCACAATGACAAGTCACACACACACACTCACAATAACAAGTCACACACACACTCACAATAACAAGTCACACACACACTCACAATAACAAGTCACACACTCACAATAACAAGTCACACACACACACTCACAATAACAAGTCACACACTCACAATAACAAGTCACACACACACTCACAATGACAAGTCACACACACACTCACAATAACAAGTCACACACTCACAATGACAAGTCACACACTCACAATGACAAGTCACACACTCACACTCACAATGACAAGTCACACACACACACTCACAATGACAAGTCACACACTCACACTCACAATAACAAGTCACACACACACACTCACAATGACAAGTCACACACTCACACTCACAATGACAAGTCACACACACACACTCACAATGACAAGTCACACACTCACAATAACAAGTCACACACTCACAATGACAATAACAAGTCACACACACACACTCAAAATGACAAGTCACACACTCACACTCACAATGACAAGTCACACACACACACACTCACAATGACAAGTCACACACTCACAATAACAAGTCACACACTCACAATGACAAGTCACACACTCACACTCACAATGACAAGTCACACACACACACTCACAATGACAAGTCACACACTCACACTCACAATGACAAGTCACACACACACACTCACAATAACAAGTCACACACACACTCACAATAACAAGTCACACACTCACAATAACAAGTCACACACACACACTCACAATAACAAGTCACACACTCACAATAACAAGTCACACACACACTCACAATGACAAGTCACACACTCACACTCACAATGACAAGTCACACACACACACTCACAATGACAAGTCACACACACACTCACAATGACAAGTCACACACACACACTCACAATGACAAGTCACACACTCACACTCACAATGACAAGTCACACACACACACTCACAATGACAAGTCACACACTCACAATAACAAGTCACACACTCACAATGACAAGTCACACACTCACACTCACAATGACAAGTCACACACACACACTCACAATGACAAGTCACACACTCACACTCACAATGACAAGTCACACACACACACTCACAATAACAAGTCACACACACACTCACAATAACAAGTCACACACACACTCACAATAACAAGTCACACACTCACAATAACAAGTCACACACACACACTCACAATAACAAGTCACACACTCACAATAACAAGTCACACACACACTCACAATAACAAGTCACACACTCACAATAACAAGTCACACACACACACTCACAATAACAAGTCACACACTCACAATAACAAGTCACACACACACACTCACAATAACAAGTCACACACACACACTCACAATAACAAGTCACACACTCACAATAACAAGTCACACACACACTCACAATGACAAGTCACACACACTCACAATGACAAGTCACACACTCACAACAACAAGTCACACACACACTCACAATGACAAGTCACACTCACACTCACAATGACAAGTCACACACACACAATGACAAGTCACACTCACACTCACAATGACAAGTCACACACACACAATGACAAGTCACACAGACACTCACAATGACAAGTCACACACACACAATGACAAGTCACACACACACTCACAATGACAAGTCACACACACACTCACAATAACAAGTCACACACACACTCACAATGACAAGTCACACGCACACTCACAATGACAAGTCACACACACACTCACAATGACAAGTCACACACTCACAATGACAAGTCACACACACACTCACAATGACAAGTCACACACTCACACTCACAATGACAAGTCACACACACACACTCGCAATGACAAGTCACACACTCACACTCACAATGACAAGTCACACACACACACTCACAATGACAAGTCACACACACACACACACTCACAATAACAAGTCACACACTCACAATAACAAGTCACACACACACACACTCACAATGACAAGTCACACACACACACTCACAATAACAAGTCACACACTCACAATGACAAGTCACACACACACACTTACAATGACAAGTCACACACACACACTCACAATAACAAGTCACACACACACACTCACAATAACAAGTCACACACTCACAATAACAAGTCACACACACACTCACAATGACAAGTCACACACACTCACAATGACAAGTCACACACTCACAACAACAAGTCACACACACACTCACAATGACAAGTCACACACACACTCACAATGACAAGTCACACTCACACTCACAATGACAAGTCACACACACACAATAACAAGTCACACACACACACTCACAATGACAAGTCACACACACACTCACAATGACAAGTCACACACTCACACTCACAATGACAAGTCACACACACACTCACAATGACAAGTCACACACTCACACTCACAATGACAAGTCACACACTCACAATGACAAGTCACACTCACACTCACAATGACAAGTCACACACACACAATGACAAGTCACACACACACACTCACAATAACAAGTCACACACACACACTCACAATAACAAGTCACACACTCACAATAACAAGTCACACACACACTCACAATGACAAGTCACACACACTCACAATGACAAGTCACACACACACACTCACAATAACAAGTCACACACACACACTCACAATAACAAGTCACACACTCACAATAACAAGTCACACACACACTCACAATGACAAGTCACACACACTCACAATAACAAGTCACACACACACACTCACAATGACAAGTCACACACACACACACACTCACAATAACAAGTCACACACTCACAATAACAAGTCACACACACACACACTCACAATGACAAGTCACACACACACACTCACAATAACAAGTCACACACTCACAATGACAAGTCACACACACACACTTACAATGACAAGTCACACACACACACTCACAATAACAAGTCACACACTCACAATAACAAGTCACACACACACTCACAATGACAAGTCACACACACTCACAATGACAAGTCACACACTCACAACAACAAGTCACACACACACTCACAATGACAAGTCACACACACACTCACAATGACAAGTCACACTCACACTCACAATGACAAGTCACACACACACAATGACAAGTCACACACTCACAATAACAAGTCACACACTCACACTCACAATGACAAGTCACACACACACTCACAATGACAAGTCACACACTCACACTCACAATGACAAGTCACACACTCACACTCACAATGACAAGTCACACACACACACTCACAATGACAAGTCACACACACACTCACAATAACAAGTCACACACACACACTCACAATGACAAGTCACACACTCACAATAACAAGTCACACACTCACAATAACAAGTCACACACACACAATAACAAGTCACACACTCACAATAACAAGTCACACACTCACAATAACAAGTCACACACTCACAATAACAAGTCACACACACACTCACAATGACAAGTCACACACACACACTCACAATAACAAGTCACACACTCACAATAACAAGTCACACACACACACTCACAATGACAAGTCACACACACACACTTACAATGACAAGTCACACACACACACTCACAATAACAAGTCACACACTCACAATAACAAGTCACACACACACTCACAATGACAAGTCACACACTCACAATGACAAGTCACACACACACACTCACAATGACAAGTCACACACACACTCACAATAACAAGTCACACACACACTCACAATGACAAGTCACACACACACACTCACAATGACAAGTCACACACACAATCACAATAACAAGTCACACACTCACAATAACAAGTCACACACACACACTCACAATGAAAAGTCACACACACACACTTACAATGACAAGTCACACACACACACTCACAATAACAAGTCACACACTCACAATAACAAGTCACACACACACACTCACAATGACAAGTCACACACACACACTCACAATAACAAGTCACACACTCACAATAACAAGTCACACACACTCACAATGACAAGTCACACACACACACTTACAATGACAAGTCACACACACACACTCACAATAACAAGTCACACACTCACAATAACAAGTCACACACACACACTCACAATAACAAGTCACACACACACTCACAATAACAAGTCACACACACACTCACAATGACAAGTCACACACACACACTCACAATGACAAGTCACACACACACACTCACAATGACAAGTCACACACACAATCACAATAACAAGTCACACACTCACAATAACAAGTCACACACACACACACTCACAATGAAAAGTCACACACTCACAACGACAAGTCACACACTCACAATAACAAGTAACACACTCACAATGACACATTACACTTTTATTGGTCATCTCTCTCTCTCTCTCTCTCTCTCTCTCTCTTTCTCTCTCTTTCTCTATATATATTTAATAATTGAGGACTGACAAAGCAATTCTTTTCTTTTTCTACTTTAAATGATGCCACTACAGTATTATTCATTTATCAGTCTTTTGCATTTGGATAGATAAATTTGTCTCTTAAACTCCATCTCTATCCCCTTTATTATCACGTATTGGTAAATTATTTCCATACTCATTATTAAAAGATTAATTCCTTCTTGGTGTCTTAAGAAACAAAAAAATTGCCAGCTCATTAACGCGTTTCGCCGTAGCTTTTATAATTGAACATAATAATACTATTTTAACTAAGGTTCCATGATTTCCTGGAAGGGTAGCGTTGTGTTTTTTTAGATAGATACCTATACTAATAAATAAATATCTATCTAAATGATTCCTATTTTAATAAATTACTAAAAAAAAGTTAAGTTTTAAAATATATCACTATCCTGGTCAAGAGTGCTCCAGAATTGACTGGCTTCCTCTGTCCTCTATTATTACATTGCTTTGCGTGGTGCGTACGACTAAGGCGATGAGCGACAAAGGTGTTCATCGCCTGCGAGCTCACGTATCGATGAGCCGTTAACTTGCAGCACATAGGCGATGAGCGCCAAAGGCGCTCATTACCTGCAAGCCTAGAATGGTGAGACGTTAACTCACAGCACTTAAGCGATGAGTACTGAAGGCACTAAAACTCGCAGCGAGCAGTGGAGGCAATGAAACATGCGGGACTTAGCCTCCAAACACTTAGGAAATGCGGTATCGAAAAAGTTGCCGAACGCAGGATTAAAAAAAAAAAAATACAAGATACAAAAAATACGTTAACGGCCGAAACCGCGCAAAGTAAAAAAAAAAACACACACAAAAAAAAATATACAACAAAAACATCACACACAGCACGGGGGAACAGCCAGGACGTCTGGGAGTGAGGTGGAACGCAAATTTAAGTCGATTTTGCCGAGTTTCGACACTCGAAAAATGTCTGACCGAGAAAAAAATGACGGGCAAAAAAAATGAAAATGAGGCTACACGACCCTGGACCGCGCAAAACACCGTCAACCGCGTACCACTTTCACCCAGGAACGTACGAGGTACAAAATACAGTATTACAAAGGACGGCAAATACTCGCGAACCGCGTAGCACATAGACAAGCGACGCTATTTTACAATCCTAACTTGCCACTAAAAACATAACTAATCAAAAGTAGCACTTTACACAAATAAGCCAACGGTTTGCCCTCGCGCACGCAGCTTATTTCTAATGCACAGTTGGGACATTCATGACACGATATCCTCAGGCCAGCAGCAGTCCCACTGGACATTATATGCTGCAGGACAATAAAAAGAGATTGTTACCTCTTCAGGATATTGATTGTTACGTATATTTATTACAAAAAGGTAAACTATATTAATTTATTATTCAATTAATTCATTAATTAGTATTTAAAAAAATAGAGAGAGAAGCCAAAGGACATGCGAGGAGAGGAGCGCAAGGAGCGCCAAAGGTCCTTTGACTATAAAAAGCTTAACATTACGTGCCAAACAGCATTGCCAGGGCTTCAAATTTTATTGACCATCATTTTTGGACGGGCAAGTCGCTAGTGATATATATATATATCGTTATAAAGAGTGAACAGATATTTGAACATTTTCTGGTACATCTCTCAGTACTTCTCAAGACTTGATAAAGAGACGTTAATTCTCGAAAGCTTGTCATAATAAATGAATATGTTTGTCCAATAAAAAAGGTATCACCATATACTGGAATACTCTGACTATATATATATAGTGTATAGTATATAATACTTTGAGTCCTATCAGGGGTACTGAGGAATAAGGCAAAAACCTTTGGAAGTAAAGTAAAGCTATATCCACTCAGTGACCTCTCTCCTTCCTCAAACAGATAGTCTCTTGAAGCTGGACACTGCGGCCCACTCCATGGTGGTGACCTCTGGCCAAGACAAGCTTACTGTACGTTGCCCCCTCCTCGCTGTGACCCGAGGGGCCCCCCACAGTGTCTCCTGGTTCTTCCAGCCGCCTAGTGCCCCTTCTCCCCAAGAGATCCTCAGTGTGTCCAGAGAAGGGGTCCTGTCCCGAAGCACACCGAGCCTGAGGTTCCTCAGTGAGAGGGTCTCAGAGACCACCTACCTCCTGCACATCCAGAGGCCAGACCCAGGCCAGAGAGGGTCATTCTACTGCAGAGTGCAGGAATGGCTACTGGAGGAGAATGGGACCTGGACCAGCCTGGGCGAGAGTATGTCTGGAGTCACCAATGTGGACTTCAGACTGTCAGGTAAATAATTCCTGTGTTAGTTATATTTATAAGATTCATACATATAAATATATCAATATATTCTATAATACCATTAATGACCCTCTGCTATGTAGCTGCCACCTGCTCTGACCAATGAGTAAGGTATTTCAATTTGACTCATTAACTGGCATCACCCAGGGTTGAGTAGTTCTGGGGTCTGGCACCTTAGGGGAGGGGGTGTCAGGGCAGCCCACCATTGGATTGCCCTGGTCTCAATGTTAGCAGTGTGTATCTAGCAATTCATTTGTATCTCTTTAGCTTTGAGCATGTGGGGAGTTTTCTTATCTACTGAGCAGTGGACAGATAGGTGTGTGTGGAGTGGGGTGTGTGTGGAGTGGGGTGTGTGAGGTTTGGGGTGTGTGAGGAGTGGGGTGTGTGAGGAGTGGGGTGTGTGAAGAGTGGGGTGTGTGAAGAGTGGGGTGTGTTAAGAGTGGGGTGTGTGAGGAGTGGGGTGTGTGAGGAGTGGGGTGTGTGAGGTTTGGGGTGTGTGAGGAGTGGGGTGTGTGAAGAGTGGGGTGTGTGAGGAGTGGGGTGTGTGAGGTGTGTGAGGAGTGAGGAGTGGGGTGTGTTAGGAGTGGGGTGTGTGAGGAGTGGGATATGTGAGGAGTGGGGTGTGTGAGGAGTGGGTGTGTGAGGAGTAGGGTGTGTGTGAGGAGGTGGGGTGTGTGAGGAGTGGTGTGTGTGTGCGGAGGTTGGGTGTGTGAGGAGTGGGGTGGGTGAGGAGTGGGGTGTGTGAAGAGTGGGGTGTGTGAGGAGTGGGGTGTGTGAAGAGTGGGGTGTGTGAAGAGTGGGGTGTGTGAAGAGTGGGGTGTGTGTGTGAGGAGGTGGGGTGTGTGAGGAGGTGGGGTGTGTGTGAGGAGTGGGGTGTGTGAAGAGTGGGGTGGGTGAGGAGTAGGGTGGGTGTGAGGAGTGGGGTGTGTGAAGAGTGGGGTGTGTGAGGAGTGGGGTGTGTGAAGAGTGGGGTGTGTGAAGAGTGGGGTGGGTGTGAGGAGTGGGGTGGGTGTGAGGAGGTGGGGTGGGTGTGAGGAGGTGGGATGTGTGTGAGGAGGTGCGGTGTGTGTGAGGAGGTGGGGTGTGTGAGGAGGTGGGGTGTGTGAGGAGGTGGGGTGTGTGAAGAGTGGGGTGTGTGAAGAGTGGGGTGGGTGTGAGGAGGTGGGGTGGGTGTGAGGAGGTGGGGTGTGTGTGAGGAGGTGCGGTGTGTGTGAAAAGGTGGGGTGTGTGAGGAGGTGGGGTGTGTGTGAGGAGGTGGGGTGTGTGTGAGGAGGTGGGGTGTGTGAGGAGGTGGGGTGTGTGTGAGGAGGTGGGGTGTGTGAGGAGGTGGGGTGTGATAGATCATCTGAGCTTTTAGCATTTGACATCTACCCCCTTCCCTGCACATGGACAGAAGCAGACAGCTGTAAGGATAAACATAAGTCCTGCTCGTGAAGAAATATAAACACCCCCTCACATACAGTATCATGGCAGTCTCTCTGGCCCAGAATAGTGTGTGTGTTTATATGTATCTATATGTGTTTGTATGTATATGTGTTTGTATGTATATGTGTGCTTGTATGTATATGTGTGTTTGTATGTATATGTGTGCTTGTATGTATATGTGTGTTTGTGTGTATATGTGTGCTTGTATGTATATGTGTGCTTGTATGTATATGTGTGCTTGTATGTATATGTGTGCTTTTATGTATATGTGTGCTTGTATGTATATGTGTGCTTGTATGTATATGTGTGTTTGTATGTATATGTGTGCTTGTATGTATATGTGTGCTTGTATGTATATGTGTGTGTGGGTGTTTAAAACATAGTTGGACCAAATATTCTGACAAATTAAATGTATTTAATCAATGACAGCTAAAAGAAGTAAAGAGTTATCGCTAATTACGAACAACAAACCAAATTAATGAAACCTTCTTGTGTCTGCTCTGTCCTCACCATTAGTATAATATATGAATATAACATTTCTGGTTATATTATTATTATTATTGAGCTTGTCCCTCTCCATCATTCCATCATATTTACAGAAAGACAACATATTAAAACAACCTTTAGTATTTCATCTAATATAAGCAATTCTGTATATACTGTATATATATATATATATATATATATAGCACTTCGGAAGGGCCCACAATTGTTCTTGTACCAGGACCCTCCATTCCCTAAGTCCGCAGGACCCCACAGGGCTGCATAAACAGACAATACAATTAAATGTTATTCATAAAGGGCCAGTATTTCACAATAGCTTAATACAAATATCAGAACACAGTGTCCCTTTAAACACTAGCAATAGCGTTTGGGCTACATTGTTGCATGTTTATTAACCCATTAATGCCCAGCAGGTACTAGTTTATGTGCGTGAATTCATATTTTATTACATGAACCTGAGACACAACGTGTTGTCCGTACAGTGATACTCTTGGTGGGTCTAGCTCTGACTTTGAAGCCCCTCTCCCTGATTTATGGTAATTTGTTTAATATATTTGCTGCAGATACAAATTTGAACATCTCCAAGACAAACAGGAGTGTGGAAGTGATAGAAACGGAGGATGCTGAGCTGCACTGCCCCCTGGGAGTGGTACCCAGCGTTGCTTCTCTGTATTCAGTGTCCTGGTATTATCATGGGTCTGATTCTGGCCAGTCCAGTCTACTATACAGAGCCGGCTGGGCGGGGCTGACCCAATACAAGCAGTCAATGGCCAAGCGGCTGCAGTTAGTGGCCACTGAGCGTGGGAATTACAGCCTGATCATACTGAGTGTGGGGCTGGAGGATGCTGGAACATACCACTGCCAGGTGGAGGAGTGGCGACAGATTGTGGCAGGGGGAGACTGGAGAATGGAAGCTTCTGACGTGTCTGGATTCCTGGAGCTCACAGTATCTGCCCCAGGTGAGGCAAAATGCTTCTACTTATTGCCAGATTACTTTAAGTCATTGGCTAAGCCCTATTAGCTATTAATACTGGGCCAGTGTAAACCACTGTCTTATTCACCATCTGTTAATTCAAGAAATGTGTAATTAAAATGGTTTTAAAATTAATTTTACCTGCCTAGGGTTCTAGGTTTGTCTCCATCTTCCTCCCATTACACCACTCATGTTGTTTGTCTGGAAGCCACTATCTATCTTATGGCTTCAAGACAAACCAAGTGTGTCATGTGATGGGAGGGAGATGGAATCCACAACTCTTTCTTGTGGTGGACTAGATGTCCACAACCCATACTTGCTGTGGGGTAGATGCCCGCAACCCTTTCTTGCGGTGGCCTAGATGTCCCTAACCCTTTACCTGATGCCTATTTCAACTTTTTGGCCAAGTGCTTTCAGCCCTCTCATCTTTTTCTATTTATTTTCTTCTTGACCAGCACACAACCTGAGCCTGGATGTCACAGAGGTAACCCTTTCAGTGCCACAAGCACAGCAGAGCATCACCTTGCCATGTCAGGTCCTGTCTATCACCAGCTCTGGCTCTGCCCTCTCGGTGACATGGTGGAAGTCTCTGGGCCATCTGGTCTTCAGTGTTAGTCATGATGGGCTCTTTAACTACTCCAGAGAGGGTGATCCAGGGGACGATCGGCTCAAGTTTGAAAGACTTTCGGAGATGAACTTCCAGCTCAGAATCCTACGGCCTCAAGTGACAGACACCGGAGTATATCACTGCAGTGTCCAGGAATGGGTTCAGAGACCTCGAGGAGTCTGGTACCCCAGAACAGAGAGTAGAGCTGGAAACATCGCAGTCACCGTCCACCCGGCAGGTAAAACACATATTAAAATGGACTATTGACAGTGACATGATTAAGGGCTGAGTCGATGCTCTTGGAGCCAGTGCTGCTTTTGATTGTAGAGCGTAGCTAGTTGGGTTTTCGATGGGTGAACTCTGCTCTTTTATTTTTTTTAGGTTACTCCTTCATCTCCCAGGTTTGCTCCTCTCCTTCACTTTTCCATTTCTTCATGGTTTACCCCTTGTTACTGCTGATCTTGGTGGCTGTACTAGTCTGGGTGTACCTGAGAGTGAGGAGGAAGAGGCGAGGTGGCACCTATTGCAGCACTCAGCAAAAACTATGGACGCCCATGCACCCAACTAGTATCCCAATAACTAATGGCGCTGAGGATGAAGTAGGAAAGCCGGACGTGGACTGAGTGTTTCAGCAGCTGGAACATGAAGTGTGCCTCTACATCATGAGTGTATATTATCCATGGAGTCATCGTCCCTTCCATATCATATTGTATCTCCTAGCAAGGATCTATCAAGGCTCTATAACACACCATGTTATCCATTACAGGCACAAATACTTCCTGAAACCCAAGGCTATCACCACACCCTCAAATCCCCCAAAACATGTCGAACACAACCAACAATTATACACACAGAGCCACTCCATCCATGACGGAGTCCCCTCCGCTTCCCACAGCCACAACCTCCCATCCATTTTTTCTACTGAGACAGACCTACTTTCTTCCAGATCCTCTCTTTCCGTACACAGAGTCTCCCCTTTTACAGTCTCACCCACACACATCTACATACATCTACACACACACACACATATCTACATACATCTAAACGCACACACATCTACACACATCCACAAACACACATCTACATGCACACACCTATCTAAACACATCTACACACACATGTACATTAATTTACACTCACACACATCTACATACATCACACACACACATCTATATACATCTATACACACATTTATCTACATAGATCTACATGCACACACATCTACATTCATCTACACGCACACACATCTAAATATGGACACACCTATCTACCTACATCTACACACACTCACGTCTACATACATCTACATCCAGGCACCTATCTACATACATGTACACGCACACACACACACACACACTTTAATATCACAAGTTGCATCATTGTGTAAAATCTTCCTCCAATAATTCTCTAAAACAATTTCCGATTGATCCTGACAGAAGTACGATTTCCAAATGGAATATATTTATTATAATTTTTCCCTTCAATCCTTTTCATTTGAAGTCTGTAAATGTAATAATTTCTAGGAATTGTCACTAGACTTATAGAATGATATAATACGTTTTATATTTTATATTTTGTTAATATTTTTGTATTTTTTTTAAACATACAAATTATAAATGTAAACAAATAATAATACAAAACAATAAAAGAAAAAAGCACAAAACAGGTAAATGTTGTTTTGCATCACATGACATTATAAAGTTACGTAGTACTATTACTGAGTCTAGCTTTAATTCATCCATCTGCAGATGGTGGCGGCAGCCATGAAATTAAAAGACGCCTGGGGAGGAAAGCTAAGGCAAGTCTGGAAAAGCTGTTAGTAAATATATTACATTATCAACAATGGGCCGTAAAGTTAGGCCTCTGGTATTCCCAGTAGTAACATACAGATGTGAGAGCTGGACCTTAGAGAAGGCTGAGCGCTGGAGAATTGAGGCCTTTGTATTGTGATGTTGGAGAAAACTGCTGAGAGTCCCTTGGACTGCAAGAAGATCCAATCAATCAGTACTACAGGAAATTAAGCCAAACTGGTCACTGGAAGGTTTGATCATGAGACTGAAGCTCAAATCATTTGTCCATGTCATTAAAAGACAGGATTCCCTAGAGAAGGTTTGGATGTCGGGAAAGATTAAAGGCACAAGAAGAAGGAGACAACAGAAGTGAAGATGGATAGATGAGGTAATTGAAGCAATGAACATGGACTTGATGGATCTCAGAGGGGCAGTGATTGACAGATGTGCCTATCGTGCTATGGTCTATAGGGTCTATAGAGTCAGATACAACTGAACGACTAAACATTAACAAAAAAATATATATATTTTATATTATTTTCTTCTGTTTCCTCAATATTTTATTAAAATTCATCACTTCCTATAAATGTTTCCCTCATCAGAATATTGTTGATATTTAACAAAGCTCCAGGACTTCAAAATTAACTCATTATTTGTTGATTTTGTAGATTTTATACGGTTTCAAGCTTTCAGACGATTCCCCACAGGTCCTCGCCTTGAGTAAATTAGCCAACATTTTATTATCAAACAGGACTCTACTCACTGATAAATTCTTGAAATTAAAGCTTGTTAGACCCAGAGGCGGAACTACCCCCGGTACAGGCAATGCAATTCACCAGGGCCCTCCTTGGGGGCCCAGTGCTGTCTTAATTTTTTTTAATCTCTGTAGTGTAGTGCCCCCCTCCCACCCGGTCCCCTCAGTTTGCCCCCTCTCTTATCTTGCTGCACCAGCCCCCTTACCGTGGTTCACCAGATAGTGCTATCCCTCATTGCCAAGGCTTCCATGGCAGGGGAGGGAATCCTGAATGACATCACACACACATGGCTTCATTGGGATTCCCTGCCATGGAGAGAAGAAGCACATTAAGGGGGGGGGGGGGGGCGAAATGAGAGGGCTGGATGAAGGGGCATGATACACTACAAAAATAATAATAATATATCTAAGTATATTATATATAAATGTTTTAAAGATCAAGATATGGAGTAAAAAACAGGCATTTAAATTATACAAGCAATAGGGGACAGAGACTGCTTTACGGGAATTCAAGGAAATCACCAGGGCAGCAAAAGGGCGATTAGACTGGCTAAAATAGAAAATGAAAAATGAATTGCAAAAGAGAGTAAGACTAACCCTAAAATATTTTTTAAATATATTAATGGGAAGAAGGCGAGGAATGAAGATATAGGAACATTACAATGTGAAACAGGCTGTCTGATAATTAGTGACCAGTAAATGGCAGATGAGCTAAATAGGTTATTTTCTTCGGTATACACAAGGGAGGTACCAGTGGTTGGGACAGCGCAACATAATGGGGCTACACTACCTTTGCCAAATAATTGGTTAACGCAGGAAGTAATCCAAAAGAGGTTGGAAAAAATAAATGTTAATAAAGCCCGGATCCTGATGGAATACATCCAAGGGTACTAAGGGAACTGGGTTCTGTAATAGCCAAACCATTATATCTAAGTAATGCACATATTGCAGATTAGAGTAGATTTTAAAAGGTTGAACTTAATGGACTATGTAACTATCTCACAAAAGGTAGTATACCCCTCACATTTGTGTAAATATTTTATTATATCTTTTCATGTGACAACACTGAAGACATGACCCTCTGCTACAATGTGAAGTAGTAAGTGTACAGCCTGTATAACAGTGTAAATGTGCTGTCCCCTCAAAATAACTCAACACACAGCCATTAATGTCTCAACCGTGGGCAACAAAAGTGAGTACACCCCTAAGTGGAAATGTCCAAATTGGGCCCAATTAGCCATTTTCCCTCCCTGGTGTCATGTGACTCATTAGTGTTACAAGGTCTCAGGTGTGAATGGGGAGCAGGTGTGTTAAATTTGGTGTTATCGCTCTCACTCTCTCTCATTAGAAGCTCAACATGGCACCTCATGGCAAGGAACTCTCTGAGGATCTTGTTGCTCTACATAAAGATGGCCTAGGCTATAAGAAGATTGCCAAGACCCTGAAACTGAACTTCATCACAGTGGGCAAAACCATACAGTGATTTCACAGGACAGGTTCCACTCAGAGCAGGCCTCGCCATGGTTGACCAAAGAAGTTAAGTGCACGTGCTCAGCATCATATCCAGAGGTTGTCTTTGGAAAATAGATGTAGGAGTGCTGCCAGCATTGCTTCAGAGGTTGAAGGGGTGTGAGGTCAGCCTGTCAGTGCTCAGACCCTACGCACCATAAGACACACACTGCATCAAATTGGTCTGCATGGCAGCTCTCCTACGTCTATTTCCCAAAGACAACCTCTGAATATGACGATGAGCACGTGCACTCAACCGCTTTGGTCACCTGAGATCTTGTAACACTAACGAGCCACATGACACCGGGGAGGGAAAATGGCTAATTGGTCCCAATTTGGACATTTCCACTTAGGGGTGTACTCACTTTTGTTGCCAACGGTTTAGACATTAATGGCTGTGTGTTGAGTTATTTTGAGGGGACAGCACATTTACACTGTTATACAGGCTGTACACTTATTACTTTACATTGTAGCAGAGGGTCATGTCCTCAGTGTTGTCACATGAAAATATGTAATAAAATATTTACAAAAATGTGAGGGATGTACTCACTTTTGTGAGATACTGTATATATATATATATATATATATATATATATATATATATATATATATATGGCACTGAGGTGGTCCAACGGGGCCCAGCACAAAATAATATTTTTCCTCCAGCTCCTACTTCTCTTTTTGTTCAAATCTATGTAAAAAAGATAAAGCATGCCAGCAAACCCCACACATCGTTCATTCCTCTCCACCCCTTCCGCCACTGTTTAGTACACAAGGATAACAAAGCCAGGGGTCTGACTTGAGAGTGGTCAGACAATGCCAAGGTCTGGTGCCCATAGTAGAGTAGACAGAGTAGTCATGGTAGAGTAGTCAAAGCCAAGGATACAATATGGTACCAATCAGAGTAAGTTTAAATATTAAGATGTAGCGCAGGGCAAGACAAATGAGCACTGCTGATCATTTTCTAGCTGCTTAAATAGGCTTCAGTTGGTGTGTGTGCCATATCACAGTAACAACAGTGTGTGCACACTTCAATTAGTGCATCAAAATGAATTCTTAATGTGGCAAGGAAAACATACAGGCAAACAGATAGACCCCAATGGTAGAGTAGTCAGCGATGAAGCCAATGATGCAATATGTCCATCCTTTGTTTTTCTCTGGTTCCCAACCGCTGGCATTTTCAGGTCAGTCTCCAATCAGACTCCGAGCTTTGTTCTTTGCAGTCTCAGATATCCGGCTCCCTGATCTCCTGGCTTGTGTTTTGACTTCTCTTGTTTACTATCTGACTTCATTACATAGTAGCTGTGCTGTAGTGATCCCCCAGTTGGCATTGGCAAAACACCTTCAGAGAATATGATCAGCCATAAGAGAAGAAGAGTAAGAATATGTCAGTGACGGAAAAGACAGCAGCGACTGATCTGACAAGAGCTGAGACAAATGGGAATTACTGCCATATGGAAGCCAAGAAAAGCACGTGTGCCAACGAGGATGTAATCTTGCCAGGATGCTAATCAGGAAGACAGCTGTAATCATTGCTTTAAGTGTTTCTTATTGGTCACATATTGAGAAAACGCCAAGATCCAAGACAGCTGGGAGGAAACAAAGACAGGTTACTGCCAGGGGGCACACACATTGCCATCAATGCCAAGGCTGCCAGAAGGAAGATGTCTGTCTAAGGCTGGAGAGATGCCAGGAATACATAGCTGATTTGTACTGTCGAGAGCAACACTTCAGGGGCCACATGATCATTTCCAACAGTATTTGGCAAATAGCGATAGAGGGGCTCAATTGGAGAACAACTTACCTTAATACGTTATTTCTATGTACATGATAACCCACTCTGTAGCTTATCAGTCTGGTCTCATGTGATCCAGTCCAGACATACCAGGCAATGCTACCCTGAACAGGAAAAACAGCAAACCCCCGATGTACGTTTTGACCTTTATTGGGACTCGTCAGTGAATCCCAGATATACGTTTCGGCCTTAGTTGGGCTTCGTCTGTAGGGTGTAGCTGAACTCCCAAAATAGAGATAATGGAAACAAAACAAAGAACAAAATACAAGGGACAGTAATAAGTTATCAATATCTGTTTATGTCAATTATATTATCAACGGTCCAATTAAAGCATTTTCATCTAATTGGAATGAATGGTCTGGTTTGGTGTTTTTTAGAGGAAGTGAAAGTCCAGGCACTGATGGAGACCTGTAGTTCACAATTGTGCATGTTCATGGAGTATGTAGCAAACTAACAACATTAAGTTGAGGGCAGAGGTGGAGGAAAGAGGGAGACATGAGAGAGATTTGTTATAATTCCTGTTTTACTAAATTTGACACCTACCCCTTCTCCCACACATGCCTAGAAGCAGGGAGCATGTAACAAAAATAGATGCAATCCATGCTCCTCCAGCCATGTAAAGTCTCATCTCACACACATAAACTTCAGCAAAGTATCATGGATGCCTTAATAGTCCAGCAGAGGTATCAACATTGATTGCTAATTAGAAACCGTCTGTTTCACAGTTTAATTATGCTGTATATATATAATATTCCATCCTACAGAATGGAGGAAAATGTTTCTTCATTCTACTCATATCCCATCAGTTCTGTATTCTGGAACGGAGGGGGAACTCAGCAAACCCATCATTCTGGTTACTAGATGGATTGAGTTACTGGATGGATGGATATGGGGTGAGAACGGCAGGAACTAAAAGTACCAACAATTGCATCAAGGGATCCAAGGATGGCAGAAGTAGAGTGTTTTTGAAGAGCAAATTGAAGGGCCTGATATTTTTAGGACAGTATAGATTACTCATTAAATACAAGCCTGCCGAGGCACTTTTGAAGTTAATACACATAATGTGAGCATGAGGAACCGTCCTTCCAACTGTACAATGATCTGTGACTGCAGGGCAACTTCACAGAAAGCACAAAATGCTGATGGTATCAAAAAAATGGCTGTTGGTCAGTCCCAAACAGCTCCAATCACAGTATAAGACCCATGATTCCAGAATTTATTACCTTCGTAATTGTTGTCTACTCCAGAGAAGAGTCAGGGAACTTGGCTGACATTATCTTGTGTCAATTTTATGTTGTTTAGCTGTCCAACTCTGTGACCCTATGACCACAACAGGCCAGGCTTCAATGACGTCATCTATCCATGTCCGTCTCTGCCTTCCCCTTCCTTCTGTGCCTTCTATCTTTCCCAGAATCAGAGTCTTCCCTAGGGAATCTTGTCTTCTCATGATATGGCCAAAATATTCGAGCTTCAGCCTCATGATCAAACCTTTTAGTAAACAGTTTGGCGTCATTTCCTGTAGTAGTGATTGATTGGCTCTTCTTGCAGTCTAAGGGACTCTGAGCAGTTATCTCCAATACCACATTTCCAAGGCATCAATTCTACAGAGCTTGGCCTTCTTTATGGTCCAGCTCTCACATCTGTTTGTTACTACTGGGAATACCATAGTTCTAATATGTGGATCTTTTTTATAGTGACATATCTTTACTTTTTAATAGCATGTCCAGACTTGCCATAGCTTTTCTCTCCAGAAGCAAACCTCTTTCATTATTTTCATGGCTGCAGTCACCATATGAAGAGAAACACCATTCTTGTCCTAAATCTTTGTTTTCCTTTTCTCTAGTATGTTTCAGGAAATCATGAAATCACTCAGTGTCTGACAGGCTTTTCAAAAATGCTCACCCAAAGATAATGCCCAAAGCAAGATGATGTGAGAGTCAAATTTTGGCCTCAAATAGGGTGGAGAATGACAACCCATCAGTCTTCACCTCTATGTGATCATGATTTCCTCTTGCTTCTTTATTTTGCTTCAACCTACTGATGAGACCCAAGAGAGGCCAAAACATAATTCTGGAGTCTTGTTCAGGATAGACTTATCTGGTATTTTGCGGCTGGATCATTCTATTGATTGAGATCAGACTGAGATACTACAGGATATGGCTCGTTGTCACAACCCAAGGGTGAGGGGACCAGGTACACCCCAAAACCTTCCTGCTTTCCGCTTACATGACTACCCATTGAATTGTGATGGGTTTGGATATCTCAGTGCTCCCAGCTTGCTTCTTAAGTTCATTAAACGCAGTCATCAGAATGCAGGAACACATGAGCAGGTGAGTGTTCCTTTAAGATAGGACCTAGCAGGGAATCCGGATACCAGCAAGTGATTAGCTCAATAAAATAAAAACAAAGTCTTCCCTATAGAATGATGCATACACCATGTTTATGTAGATTCAAGAAGAACATAACTTTAATGGTCAGTTCACCACTTTTCATATTATTTTCACACAGAAAAAAAAAAAACAATCGGAATATACCACCTTAGATTAGCTCCCCTGTCTCCCCTACCCCCTAGGTGCCAAACAGTCTGGTGATACTGGCTTATCAGACACATCTATCCTGTTTCATCTGGTAGGATCTGGCACAGGAGGGTTGATAAGATAATGTGAACAATAGTCTGGGTCCGGGTCTTATGCAGTAAATCTGTAACAAAATGGAAAACTAACAACATGGCATACTAAATACATGCGAAAACATGGAAGTGTCGCTCTTTTTTCCTCTACAGGCTCTTATTAGCTACTAGCTTACCCATGAAATAAGAGCCAGACTAAGGTATTACAGGATTAGGGCCCGTAAGCCACATTCTATTGAATACAACATGTCAACCATCTTGTACAATGCAATAATGATGTTACATTTCTTCAAGAAACCAACAGTAACAACCCACAAAGTTCCAATGTCCATATGGTTGTGACAGCCTTGAAAGGCCATTTTTGTGGGGTTGAGGGGTATTCCACCCTAACCCAAAAGTGGTCATGACACTTGTGATGAAAGCTAAAGAGCTAAAATATGGCTGCTCTCAGAGTGGGTATTTAAGTTCATAGAACTAACCTATTGAGGTAAGTTCAGTCTCTGATTGAGCACCTCTATTTCTTGTTGTTAGGCTTCCCTGGTGGTCCAGTGATTAGCATTTGATGCTTTCACCACTGCAACCTGTGTTTGATTCCAGTCAGGGAACCAAAAGGTCACACCACCCTGAAGCCAAGGGCCTGATCAGTACTTGGTTGGGAGACCATCTAGGAATACCAGGAGCTGTATGCTGTGGCCCACTGGAGAAGGAACTAACAACCCACTCCAGTAATTCTGCCATGAATACCAAGCGGATCAGCATCATGTGCTACGATCCACGACTGAACGACACAAACATTTCTTGTTGCTACATTCATAAAATGTCTTAGAGCAGCAACAAGCGTCTCAGGGGTCATATGCAGCCCACAGGCGCCTCCCATTAACCACCAGCCTGTTCTCCGGAATGGGAGAGCATGCCCCTTTTCAACAGTACACAGTCTCTCTAAAACTAGCAAACAAGTATCTCCTAAATACTTCTCCTCATTATCTATATCTCTAAGATAAAAAGGCCCTTTTAAGGACTTAGGGGCCGCACGTGAGGACCTTCAAATTAAATAGGTTGCTCATCATTGCCAAAGAGCCACTTCCTCTTATTTCCCAGTCTGGTCTTTCCTCAGATGTTGTTTAGTTTTCTTCTATAGAACTTCCTCTTCTACCTCCCACTTCTGAGCAAATGTAAATTATCTTCCCAATCTGAATGACCAGAGCAGCGTCTTAACAGGAGCTAGATGTTTAAATAAGACATTCATTTTCAATAATATTGATATTTTATCATTTTGAAAGTAAATGTTTGATACTAAACTCACGTTCATACATCAGCTCCAGTTAATCAGCTTGTCTCCACCCCATATGAGGTGATTGAGAAGCAGTCTTAAATTGTCAGGCTCAAGCTTATGGTTAGACAGGAGCACAGCTTTTCAAATTCAGGATGTGCATTAAATTGGTTTACATTGGTAAAGACAAAAGCTTGGAAGCGACCATGTAGGATTGCATCTAAGTATAAGATGCTCACTCCCATAGGGGTGGAGACAAGCAGCTAAGCTGGAGGTTTACAAGTTTATGTTTGAAAGCAAGTTTAACATTGCATACTGTTTTTCTAAATCATTAAATATTAACTTTATTAAAAATCAATGGCTATTTATGGCTTGTTGCTTGGAAACTACAGTGGTCCAGGTCACCTGTAAATAGAATAAACATTTATTCCATCTCATATTTTGTCCTGTGGGATCCATAAAGCTCAGACATTGCTAGAGATTACAGAGCAGTGAGGGGGCATTTTCAAGCAAACACTGACACCTGCTGGCCAAAATTAAAAGTGCAGTTTTTATTCAAATATAAATAAAGAATAAATGTCATGTGGCACGGCCGGATTTATAGCTAGGGAACAAAAGCAGTTGCCTAGGGGCGAATCCCTGTATTAAAGCCAGTTGCAATACGTCCATATAAATCAATAAAAAATATTTTGTAGAAAAAGGTCATTTTAAGGAATTGATAATACTTTAAAAAAAGGAAATAATATAATACATAGAACAAAATATGGTCAGACGTTTCTTGTAGTTGGCCACCAGATTTGCACACATCTTAGGAGGGATTTCGTCCCACTCCTCTTTGTAGATCCTCTCCAAGTCATTAAGGTTTCGAGGCTGATGTTTGGCAACTCGAACCTTCAGCTTCCTCCACAGATTTTCTATGGGATTAAGGTCTGGAGACTGACTAGGCCACTCCAGGACCTTAATGTGCTTCTTCTTGAGTCACTCCTTTGTTTTCTTTGCTGTGTGTTTTAGGTCATTGTCATGCTGGAATACCCATCCACGACCCATTTTCAATGCCCTGGCTGAAGGAAGGAGGTTCTCACCCAAGATTTGACGGTACATGGCCCTGTCCCCGTTACCAATTGTTTTCTTGGTGACTAAGGTCCCAGCTGCCTTGACATCATTAACAAGATCCTCCTGTGTAGTTCTGGGCTGATTCCTCACCATTCTCATAATCATTGAAACTCCCCGAGGTGAGATCTTGCATGGAGCAGCAGACTGTGGGAGACTGGCAGTTATTTTGTGTTTCTTCCATTTGCCAATAATTACACCAACTATTGTCACCTTCTCACCAAGCTGCTTGGCGATGGTCTTGTAGTCCATTCCACCCTCGTGTAGGTCTACAGTCTTGTCCCTGACATTCTTGGACAGCTCTTTGGTCTTGGCCATGGTGGAGAGTTTGGAATCTGATTGATTGATTGCTTTTGTGGACAGGTGTCTTTTATACAGGTAACGAGCTGAGATTAGGAGCACTCTCTTAAAGGGAGTGCTCCTAATCTCAGCTCGTTACCTGTATAAAAGACACCTGGGAGCCAGAAATCTTGCTGATTGATAGGGGATCAAATACTTATTTCCCTCACTGACCTGCAAATCAATTTATAACTTTTTTGACATGTGTTTTTCTTGTTTTTTGTTGTTCTGTTAAAATACACCGACCATTAAAATAATAGAGAGGTCATTTCTTTGTCAGTGGACAAACGTTCAAAATCAGCAGGGGATCAAATACATTTTTCCCTCACTGTAAATTGCTGTTGGATCAAAGAGTGAAAATACATTGTGGACTCATTTGTTTGTCCCCTTCCAATTTCCCAGAGTGCAATGCAATAACTGTTTCTTGGAATTCTGAGCAGGAAATACACTTTTAAACTTATTTTTATATATATAATTCTAAATTCTATATATAATGTATATGCTACAGGGTACATTTTGCATAAATCTACCGTATTGGTCCGTATATAAGCCGCACCTGTAAAGTTCAAGGGGAAAAAATAGAAAAAAGATAGTACTCAAATATAAGCTGCACCCGTAAAATTGGAGAGAAAAAGACTCTCTCCAAGTGATCAGCCAGGCTTTCTAAATAGCACTGTAGCTTTTTTTTTGCAGGTTACAGGCCTTACAGGATGTTAGAATCACTAAAAACGTAAATCGCTATTCAATATCGCAGTGTAAAGCACGAAAATCGGCAGTAATTTTGTGTTCGCGAATAGAAGCTGCACGCGTTACAAGCAAAGTTCGCAAATCGGCAAATAATTTTTTTACGGTCGCGAATATAAGCCGTCCCCGTAACTCGCAAGCTCAAAAATGGGAAAATAGGTGCGGCTTATATTCGGACCAATACGGTATTTCATACATAATTTTTTGCCCCTTATTAATAAACAACCTCATCTATATTATTATTATTATCGTTAGTTGTAACGCGCCAACATATTTCGTAGCACTATACATACAGTGGATATAAAAAGTCTACACACCCCTGTTAACATGTCCGGTTTCTGTGCTGTAAAAAAATGAGACAAAGATAAATCATTTCAGGACTTTTTCACCTTTAATGTGACCTATAAACTGTACAACTCAATTGAAAAAAAAAATGAAATCTTTTAGGTAGAGGGAAGAAAAATAAAAAATTTAAATAATGTGGTTGCATAAGTCTGCACACCCTCTTTTAACTGGGGATGTAGCTGGTTCAGAATTAAGCAATCACATTCCAAATCGTGTTAATTAGTAGCTGTGTTCAGAATTAAGCAATCACATTCCAAATCGTGTTAATTAGGAGTCAGCATACACCTGCCATCATTTAAAGTGCCTCTGAGGAACCCCAAATAAAGTTCAGCTGCTCTAGTTGGTCTTTCCTGACATTTTCTTAGTCGCATCCCACAGCAAAAGCCATGGTCCACAGAGTGTTTCCAAAGCATCAGAGGGATCTCATTGTTAAAAGGTATCAGTCAGGAAAAGGGTACAAAAGAATTTCCAAGGCATTAGATATACCATGGAACACAGTGAAGACAGTCATCATCAAGTGGAGAAAATATGGCACAACAGTGACATTACCAAGAACTGGAGCTCCCTCCAAAATTGATGAAAAGACAAGAAGAAAACTGGTCTGGGAGGCTACCAAGAGGCCTACAGCAACATTAAAGGAGTTGTAGGAATATCTGGCAAGTACTGGCTGTGTGGTACATGTGACAACAATGTCCCGTATTCTACATATGTCTGGGCTATGGGGTAGAGTGGCAAGACGAAAGCATTTTCTTACGAGGAAAAACATCCAAGCCAGGCAACATTTTGCAAAAACACATCTGAAGTCTCCCAAAAGCATGTGGAAAAGGTGTTATGGTCTGATGAAACCAAGGTTGAACTTTTTGCCCATAATTCCAAAAGATATGTTTCGCGCAAAAACAACACTGCACATCACCAAAAGAACACCATACCCACAGTGAAGCATGGTGGTGGCAGCATCATGCTTTGGGGCTGTTTTTCTTCAGCTGGAAGAAGATAGAGGGAATAGAGGGAATTATGAACAGTTCCAAATACCAGTCAATATTGGCACAAAACCTTCAGGCTTCTGCTAGAAAGCTGAACATGAAGAGGAACTTCATCTTTCAGCATGACAACGACCCAAAGCATACATCCAAATCCACAAAGGAATGGCTTCACCAGAAGAAGATTAAAGTTTTGGAATGGCCCAGCCAGAGCCCAGACCTGAATCCGATTGAAAATCTGTGGGGTGATCTGAAGAGGGCTGTGCACAGGAGATGCCCTCGCAATCTGACAGATTTGGAGTGTTTTTGCAAAGAAGAGTGGGCAAATCTTGCCAAGTCAGAATGTGCCATGCTGATAGACTCATACCCAAAAAGACTGAGTGCTGTAATAAAATCACAAGGGGCTTCAACAAAGTATTAGTTTAAGGGTGTGCATACTTATGCAACCATATTATTTTATTTATAATTTTTTCTTCCCTCTACCTAAAAGATTTCAGTTTGTTTTTCAATTGAGTTGTATAGTTTATAGGTCACATTAAAGGTGGAAAAAGTTCTGAAATGATTTATCTTTGTCTAATTTTTTTACAGCACAGAAACCTGACATTTTAACAGGGGTGTGTAGACTTTTTATATCCACTGTAAATTACATATCAATCTGTTTATATACACACATATATATATATATTAGAACTAGTGGATTTGCACAGGTTCTTGTGCACTCAGGGGCGGGGCTGCGTAGTTTGCGTCTGGTGCCCAGATATGTAAATCCCTCCTCCATGTGGGTGATAGTTTCCAGACACATTTAATAAGATATTGTACGCCGCATTGTACGTAACTCCCAACATTTCAGATAGCCAAAGAGGCGCGCTAACATTCTGGAAATATTCGTGTAAATACCAAATATGTGCACAGTGCTCCATAGTGATATATCTTCTGCCATGACCCTTCCCCTCACATGTATCCCACAGATCCCTCTATGAAAGGATATATTTATCTGGTGCTTGTTACATGATGCTCCTATTACTCAATGTATCAATGCCAACTCTGACCCAGGATGTATCACTAGGGGGCAGTATGGTGTTCTATAATTGACTTTAGTCTCTGAGTCTGGATGGAATATTTATATAATTACGTATTTTTATTAGTTTAATCTCATTAATATGTATAAAGCTTCTCAGTAATGTACAAAAATGTTATATTAATGCATTTCTGCTTTTTTTCATAAAGACAAGCATTGTATATTGTAGTCCCTGTTGTGAAAAATTAGGTGAATATGGTGTGGGTTGGGGTATATGGTGTGTGTAAGGAAGGGGGTATGTGGGGTGTGGGGGATAGATAGGGTACAGGAAACACAGCCACCCCCCCCCAACACACACACACAAACACTGATACACACCGTGTCATGTATACACAGTACATGTAATGCACACACATGGCAGTGCCAGCCTCCCACTCACAAACTCTGATACACTGATACACACCGTGTCATGTACACACAGTACAGATATTGCACACACATGGCAGTGCCAGCCTCCCCCTCACAAACTCTGATACACTGATACACACTGTGTCATGTATACACAGTACATGTATTGCACACACATGGCAGTGCCATCCTCCCCCTCACAAACACTGATACACACCGTGTCATGTATACACAGTACAGATATTGCAGACACATGGCAGTGCCAGCCTCCCCCTCACAAACTCTGATACACCATGACATGTACATACAGTATAGGTACGACACCATGTTACACACAGAGACCGCACTCACACAGCAGGCCGAGACTTCATCACACCATGTTACACACAGAGACCGCACTCACACAGCAGGCCGAGACCTCATCACACCATGTTACACACAGAGACCGCACTCACACAGCAGGCCGAGACTTCATCACACCATGTTACACACAGAGACCGCACTCACACAGCAGGCCGAGACCTCATCACACCATGTTACACACAGAGACCGCACTCACACAGCAGGCCGAGACCTCATCACACCATGTTACACACAGAGACCGCACTCACACAGCAGGCCGAGACCTCATCACACCATGTTACACACAGAGACCGCACTCACACAGCAGGCCGAGACCTCATCACACCATGTTACACACAGAGACCGCACTCACACAGCAGGCCGAGACTTCATCACACCATGTTACACACAGAGACCGCACTCACACAGCAGGCCGAGACCTCATCACACCATGTTACACACAGAGACCGCACTCACACAGCAGGCCGAGACCTCATCACACCATGTTACACACAGAGACCGCACTCACACAGCAGGCCGAGACCTCATCACACCATGTTACACACAGAGACCACTCTCACACAGCAGGCTGAGACCTCATCACATCATGTTACACACAGAGACCACTCTCACACAGCTGGGCCTGCCTCGGACACACAGTCTCCAGGGCGGTCAGTCTCATTTATGGTGGGAGAGAATATCTCAGAGGTCTTGTATGTCCATTAGTGCATCTTGTATCAGGAGTGACAGCCTGGGCCCTCCGTGCTGTGTGTGACAGATCCCCTGAGTCGCAGCTCACACCTCCAGTCAGGAGAAATCAGTATCAGCCTGCACTTTATCTGTATGAGGAGGGTCGGGGGGGGGGGGTGTTAGAGGCTCTGTGCATGTAGGGATGGATCATATGTACTGTGCAGGGAAGGTGGTGAGTTGTGAGCATAGTGCGAGTGGGATGTGAGCATAGTGCGAGTGACATGTGAGCATAGTGCGAGTGACATGTGAGCATAGTGCGAGTATAGTGTGAGTGGGATGTGAGTATAGTTTGAGTGGGATGTGAGCATAGTGTGAGTGGGATGGGAGTATAGTGAGTATAGCGTGAGTGAGATGTGAGCATAGTGTGAGTGAGGTGTGTGGCAAGTGAGCATAGTGCAAGTGAGTTGTGAGCGTAGTGCGAGTGAGATGTGAGCGTAGTGTGAGTGAGATGTGAGCGTAGTGTGAGTGAGATGTGATTATAGTGTAAGTGAGATGTGGGATGTGAGCATAGTGTGAGATGTGAGCATAGTGTGAGTGAGATGTGAGCATAGTGTGAGTGAGATGTGAGCATAGTGTAAGTGAGGTGTGTGGCAAGTGAGCATAGTGTGAGTGAAATGTGAGCATAGTGTGAGTGACATGTGAGTATAGTGAGTATAGCGTGAGTGAGATGTGAGCATAGTGTGAGTGAGATGTGAGTGAGATGTGAGCATAGTGTGAGTGAGATGTGATTATGTTATGGATTGGGATCCGTACAAAATGCATAACTGTATTCGTGCACCTACTTATAAGTCTTATCTTTGCAGTATTATCGTATAACCAAAGCTTTATTAATAAATACTTAATCATCGGACACTCTAAGATGGAGGATTCACCACTTCCGCATACCAGATGCCGGTGGCACTACTTCCGTTCTAGCAAGGATGACGACAGCTACCCCACCTTGGACACTAGAAGCAGAAGCGCCATCTTTCCTTTGTCTTGACCTCTTGACCAATGGGGAGAAAGACTCATCCCCCTGTGGGATGACACCTGGAGACTCCTTAATGCACTAACCCAATACCTAACCGAGATCCCACATCTCAGAACCAATGAATTGCTTCATAAACCTGATGTTTTGCTTAATTGTAACTTTTATCTGATTATTAAAGACTATATAAATGACGGCTGACGTAATAAAACTTAGGCGAGAGAAAGCTTTATACCCGAAATCTGTGTTGGTGTATTATTTCTCCAAGGTGTGCACACTATCTATATATACATATATATTGGTAATTTGGCCAGGGACAGATATCTCTGAGGAATACTTTTGTTATTTCCGAAACAAAATGGCACCCGAACAGGGACTTGAGGTTTAACCAAACCACAGCGGACGAGAGGAGTTCGGACTGACTTCACGGGAACAGGCGGAGCCTGATCACCTCTGGTACACGGCAAGGACATGATTAGTACCTTATCCGCGTAGACCTGTTCCTGGGACTCGGCCTGTTGTCCAGTAGCGCTGTAGGGGGCGGTTACAAAGTACAGGTAATAGCTTGCCTCAAGTCCATTGTGAATCCTGTACAAGAGATAGTGATATCTGTCGCCTGTGTGTGTCTGTTGGTAGCGTGATTGAGCGATTGTGATTTCTTAGATATTGTGATTCGGTTGGCATACACGTGTATGTGTGACAGGTTGTGGGGACGGACGAGTTGTGCCGAGAGTAGCACATAACCCAGAGAAGTTGCACATACAGGCATGCATATACGTAGCCCGGGGATTGGGATTGCTTTGCATACTTTCCAGGGGAGGGTCTATGCATGCTGGATAGATGAATATCTCTTGGGGGTCATGATGGTCATGCCTTGGTAGCGTGGTAACCCAGAAAGACGTCTATCGTTCACTAAGAGTGGTTAAACGTGTATGTGGGACACAGACTTCAGTGGCAGGTTGATAGTGTTGAAAAGCACAATAAGTCCTGAGGGTGTCGGTTTGTGAGCACATGGTTGTGCAAGATCCCGAATTCACATATCTCTGAATCTGAAGTTTTCTGCAGAAAAGGTTTGATGATTGTAATGTTATATGCTATGTCACTGCTGGTTATTAATGCATGATAATATGAAATGTAAGGCGATTATGTCTTGTTGATTCACATGCCTCTGTCCACTATTCCCCGTGCTATCCCTTGCTAGCAGTGAGTGGTTACGCACTGCAAAGGTATAGTCCCCGAAGGGCGGTAACGACAGTCTGAGTTTAGGGAAGACGTACGGAGTAATCTTTCGTAGCAGTCGAACAAATCAGACCCTCTCTTTCAAACAGCGGGTCTCTCTCTCTCTCTCTCTCTCTCATTCTCTCTCTGTGTTACTACCTCATTGAGCCCTCATTGTTAAATACGTATTTGCTTCACATAGAGGTATGGGGCAGAATCAAGCTAAATTGAGTGAGGGCATGTTAGCCCGGGATACAGTCAAGAAAAGGGGAGGTGAGGCTGCTGTAAGCCGATGAAAGAAGATGTTTAAAGTGTGTGGTATTACTAGTGTCGTAGGAGGACATTTGAGAGCAGAAGAGTGGCGTAGAGTCTTGAGAGACAACAAAGGGCAGTTGCAAGATTGTGGTTTGTTGCCGAGTGCAGAGACGTGGTACAGGGTGGCTAAAGCGATTGCATAGGAGGGTTGGACAGAAAGAGAGTTTGAAATGAAGGGACGGAAAATGTATGTGTATCATGCTCCATGTGAAGTGGCCAGCTCCCCGAATTCGCCCGTTGTCCCCTCCTCATCACAAGCACCCTGTCACCTTAATGCACCACAACCACTACATACTGCCGAACAAAGCCATTCCATCCAGCCACCACCCAAAGATGGCGCCCACACACACAAGAAGGAGGAGCCACACTCACCCCCGAACACCACCCATTATGACATGATGTCACCCGTTACATCACCCATCAAAGGGGCTCCTCCCATCACACCTACCGCCCCGATAGCACATCCCATCTCCCTGTATCCAATACTGACTTAAAATGGAACTCTGTATTCCCCATACCCGATATTTCCATCTATAGAAGCACCAATTGCTATAGAAGATTCAACAGGAGATGAAAGACCCCATAGTGTACATAGTGTACACAGCTCGGACGTAAGCTCGCAGTTCGCCCCCCTCCCCAACCCTAAGACACCACTAGATGTGCAAGCTCTGCCCATGCATCATCATCAACCTGATAGTTCAGAAGAGGGAGATGACGATATAAGGGGAGGAGAGGGGGAGGAAGAATGGAAGGATAGGAGAACAAACACAAGAGCGAAGTCTAGGAGGAGGAACAAGAAGGGAAATCTAATGTACGTTGCATTTACCCTGACACAAGCCACCTCCCTTATAAACACATTGCCCAACCCCGAAAAACAACCTATGCCTTTCTATAGGAAGATGGCACAAATCCAAAAAACTTACTCTGCAGCTTGGGAAGACCTTGTTAGCCTGTGTGAAATTAGAGCAGGAGATTCAAACTGGCCTATTATGCGGAATGCAATAGATCCATATGGTATAAATCGTCCAAAACATGACTTTTCATCGGGTATACAGTTCTGTGACCTGTTAAGATATTGGGCAAAGGATAAATTGGCAGATCAAGCAGTTAATTTACAAGATATCAAACAGGAAAAAGAAGAATCGGTAGAAAAGTTTCATGCACGACTCACACAAGTATTCACAGATCTTGGCTTTAGCCCACATAACAAAACACACACACACAGATGTTAAGTACAGCTTTCGTGCTGGGATTACAGAAGACACTTCAAAAGGGTCTGCTGACGTCCAGAACAGAATACAGAGTATTACCTTTAGACACCTTACTGCTGGTTGCTAAAGGACTGGAGACAGCAGCGGCTAAACAACCTACATCATCAGCGTCTAAGAAGACTGCTGTACTTATGGTGAACTCTAAAGAGTCACCACGGAGAGAAACAAGACAGTGTTTCAATTGTGGGAAACCAGGACACCTTAGCAAAGCTAGCAGAGCACCCAGGAAGCCGAGACCCAGACAGCAGGGGATGATGGTAATGCAGCGCCTGTGCTTCAGGCCACAGCATATGACGGGGGTGAACCTGTGTCGGTGTCCCCTATTCTGGCAGTTTCTTCAGGGGATGGCGAAGTAGGACCTCAAGCTATTGTGACACTACCAATAGAGGGAACTCCCACAACCTTCCTAATAGACACAGGTGCAGCCAGAAGCGTCCTAAGAAAACAAGATCTGCCCGATATATCTTACCTGTCTGATATTGATGTCGCTTGTGTAGGAGTAGATGGTGTCCCCATCTCCAACCATTTAACTCAACCTATGCAAATAGTCCCGTTTCCAGACCTGCTTGCAAGATTTGTAGTATCCTCTACATGTCATATAAACCTGTTAGGTACAGATGTGCTTTCCCGACTGCAAGCATCCATCTCATTCACCCCGGAAGGAACTGTACAGGTGTCTTCACCTCTACAAGTCACTGACACGTCAGCACTCTGTTCACTGCCCATATTGCTACACATAGATGCCAATAGCATCTCTAATACAGGACCAGCTGATATCTTGGACAAGATTCCAGCAACACTCTGGTCACAAGGACCGGAATATATTGGACATCTAAAGGTGCCACCAGTCATAGTAAAATTGAAACCCGGAGCCGAGTTACCACGGAAGCCACAGTATCCTCTGAAGCCAGCACAAATAGATGCGATCTCTCAGCAGATAGAGAGATTAGTGCAGCAAGGGGCGCTGGTCCCGTGTACGTCACCATGTAACACGCCCCTCTTCTCAGTAAAGAAGAAATCCAAAAAGGGAGAGCCAGTAAAATATCGTATGGTGCAAGATTTGCGAGCAGTCAATGAAGCAACCATATTGGACACTCCAATAGTGCCCAATCCAAACACTCTCCTTTCTGGAATACCTCCAGAAGCTGCATACTTTACCGTAGTGGATTTAGCAAATGCTTTCTTCAGTATTCCCCTTGACCCTTCTTGTCAATATTTGTTCGCTTTCACCCATGATCATAATCAATATAAATGGACTGTAATGCCTCAAGGAGCACAAAACTCGCCCAGCCAGTTTGCCAAAGCTATGAGCCATATCCTTGACTCCTGGCAACAAGCGAATCCTGACATTATATTACTGCAGTATGTTGATGATCTCTTGCTATGTGCTGAAGACCTTCCCACAGCCACAAGAACCTCGGAAAGCTTGCTGAGACACTTGGCAGAACAAGGATGCAAAGTGTCCAAAGAAAAGCTGCAATGGTGTAAAGAGACTGTCATATTCTTAAGAGACTGCCTGTCAAAAAGGTGTGCGTCATCTTACACTCGCCCGTGTACAAGCAATAGAAGACATGTCAGTCCCAGAAGGACACAGACCCCTGCATGCTTTCCTAGGCCTTATATCTTACTGTAGAGCATGGATTCCAGAAGCATTCCTTCTAATGCAACCCTTGTACGACGTGTTGAAGACTGAGCCATATGAGATGACACAGATAGCTCTCTGTAACTTCTACACCCTGAAGAAAGCTATCTCAATAGCACCAGCACTCGGACTACCAAACTATGATCTCCCATTCAAGCTGTTTGTATCATAAAAAGAAGGACACGCAATGGGAGTCTTGACACAGTCCCATGGAAACAGACAACGGCCTATTGGCTATTTCTCATGTCAATTGGATGCTGTGGCAAGAGGAGGACCGTCTTGCCTCAGAGCAGCACTGGCAGCACATGCCTTACTGGACAAAACCAATGGCATAGTCCTTGGTTATCCTCTAACAGTTCTGGCACCACATGACATTGCAGCCATCATACAGCAGACACAACCTAAGCACATGACTACACCCAGACACCTCCGTCTACAATGTTCCCTCCTTCTGCTAGACAATGTTACCTTACAGAGATGTTATGTTCTCAATCCAGCCACTCTCTTACCATTTCCAGAGGGGGGAGATGAGGAAGATGGGTACTTCTGGTACAGCTTGATTTTGGATCCAGAATCAGGAATAACCAATCTATATGTAAAAAGACATCTATTGGAATGTGGTGGAAACAACCAGACATTCACAGATGAGACACAAGACCCTCTATATTGCACACTGTGGAATAAACAATCTCCAGGCCGAGATTTCCAATATGAAGGAAGATTCACAGAATTGAAGCAGGTCACCTTAAAACTAAAGACATTATATAACAATGCAGCAGGAGATAGTGTATTTACGGTGGAGCTCCTGCAAGAAGCAGAAGTACTCTACAAACATTGGGATACAGAAATTCCACATATAGCATTATCAAAGTTTGCACCAGATGGATGGAAAACATTGGGAGCTGCATTAAAATGGTGGGAATCGGCAGAGGAAGAGGAGCTGGAAGAGGAAGGAGTAGAAAAGAAAACTCTTGACTGGCAAGCAAATAGCGCTCCCAGTTTACAAGCCAGAGACCCATATGCAGTCCCAGGACTCACAAATCCGCCCCATGACTGTCTTCAGCAAATGGAAATGGAAACCTCACACCTTGAGAATGTAAAGGTGCTTGCTCTGACAGACCCAGACATCACTCTGTATGTGGATGGATCAAGGTATGCTGATGAGAATGGAAAATATCACACAGGATAGGCTGTGACTACGGAAAAAGATGTGATGCAAGCCTTCTCACTACCTCCCTCCATGTCAGCACAAGAGGCAGAGTTGATTGCATTGACTAAGGTCTGTGAGTCTGTATAAATGTTGGCTCGGACTCCTGTTGCAGACTCAAGGTATGCTCTGGGAGTGACTCAAGACTTTGGGGTAATTTGGAGAGCCAGAGGATTCATGACAGCCGCAAGTACTCCAGTGAAGCATGATAAAGCCATCCGTGAATTGTTAGAAGCTCTAACACTTCCGAAGGAAGTAGCCATACTGAAAGTAAAGGCACATGGGAAGCTAAATTCCGATGAACACGAGGAAACCATCTAGCAGACCAGACGGCTAAGCACGCAGCAATGTCAATACAGGAAATGGAAATGAGAGAAGTGGATGGAGGAATAAACATCTACACAATGCAGACTTTGCCAACAGACTTGAAATTGCTTAAAGAATTGCAGAAGACGGCGGGTCTATAAGAAGTGAACAAATGGAAAGCAAAGGGAGCAGCCCTGAAAGATGGACTATATGTTGACAATCTGAGATTGTGTTTACCAAGAAGCTTGTACCCAGCAACAGAACAATATGCACATGGACCAGCACAGCTGTCAAAGACCCTCATGAATAACTTAATAAACAAGTATTACATGGCTCCAGGCATCACTACTCTGACAAGCACTTACTGTAAATCATGCAGTATTTGTGCCAAGTGCAACGTAGGCCGCACTGAGAAACCACCACAGAGACATTTGGCGAAATCATTGTATCCATTCCAGAGGATACAAATCGATCATATTCAGATGCCAAAGAGTGGCCGGTATGAATATGCATTAGTCATCGTGGACATGTTCTCAGGATGGCCAGAGGCCTACCCAGTTGCAAACATGACAGCAAAGACAACAGTGAAACGCCTGTGAACAGAGGTCATCTGCAGATATGGCGTTCCTGAAGTAATTGAAAGTGATCAGGGACCAGCTTTTACAGCAGTATTGGCCAAAGAAATATGGACAGCCCTAGGAGTATACCTCTCCTTTCATACACCTTACCATCCTCAAAGTAGTGGGAAGGTGGAACGTATGAATGGTACCTTGAAATCTAGGATGTTGAAAATGTCACAAGAAACTGGTATGCCATGGCCTGAAAGTCTTCCTATAGCCTTGTTCAGTGTCAGGTATACCCCTAGAGGAAACATGCATTGCCCCCCCATGAAATCTTGTTTGGGTCTGCTCCTAGACTAGGGTGCTACTTTCCTCAGCAATTGCAACTTAAATCTGATGTACTTGTTGACTATATAATTGCACTGTCCACCGCACTGACTAAAATCCATGCACAGGTGTTCTCTTCTATTCCAGATTCGGAAGTAGTCACTGGCACTCATCAACTACTTCCTGGTGATTGGGTCCTAGTTAAGAAATTTGTGAGGAAAACCCCTTTGGAACCCAGATACGAAGGCCCATTCCAAGTACTGCTGATCACAGCTACATCAGTTAAGCTGGAAGGGATAGCTACTTGGGTCCACGCATCCCATTGCAAAAGGTTCCTTCTCCTGACAATCAGGAACCAACACAATGAGTATAATTCAGTGGTTTGTTCTGTCTCTCATGGCAATTCCAAATATTGCTCAGCAGGTAACCATCACAAAAAGTAAAGATGGTATCACATTTTGGTATAATTCACGTAATACACATGTTGCCACATACACCTTTGACTTCTGTGACATTGTTCCCTGCCCTTCAATTCCTGAACAATGTGATATATACAAGAGAGATATGTATATATGTGTCATTGATGAAACTGTTGGAAGACGCTGTGAAACATGGAAGGCAGCGGGATGGGGCACTGGGACACTTTGGGGGTATAGACCTCAAAGTGCTGCAGATAAGAAAGATGACCAGGGTAGGTCCCTCCTTGATCGAATGACTAATAAAGACTGGTCGATGTCTGAATAGTGGGGTATCTGGTTCTGATATGCAACTGACTCTGACCATACAAAACCCTTGTCCCATGGATGCTGACACATATATACTGAGGGCTTGGACTAGAGGGCAAAGTGCTAAACTGATGGGCGAGTTTAAGATAACAGATCTATACAAGCACCCAGACCTACCTTTGGCATTGCGGTCATTGAAGCCAGGGCCCCAGATCATTGGAACAATGGCTGCTACTGGTGATCCAACATATGAGGACACATTAGCTACTGAGACTGGATTCTCAGATCTTAATGTATGGTTAGAATGGATGAAATACAATGTACAAGAAAGTAATAAGACCAACTGTTATGTATGTGGCCATGCTAGACCTCACTTAGGTACTGTTCCACTTACTATACCTTTGCAAGAAGAGAAATGCTTTTTGAAACTGTTCAAAAGATATACTCATACAGATGAGTGTGAACAATGGAAAAACACGTACCCTGTGATAACTAATAATCCCCATCCAGGGAGAGGTATAACTATATACCCTGCAAATTATACATGTTACAGGAGAAACGTTTCTCAGGGGTTCAATTTACAGGAGTTCCCCAGTGGATTTTGTCACACATACAGAGATGGTTCATCCACACTACTAGTCAACCAGACCCAATCATTAGGGGACATATATTGGTTGTGTGTTGATATGAAACTCAGGGTAAGACTGTCAGGAGTATGGCGTTGGGAATGTACCTTGGCTAAAGCCATAATGCCGTTACACATTGTCCCAAACTATTACGATGACAATTTACCTAATGACCCCCTAAAGAGGTCCAGGAAAAGAAGGCAAACTTCATCATCTGAACCTCGAGAAAGTTTTGACCCACACGTATATATTGATACTATTGGAGTCCCAAGGTAGGTGCCCGATCGATTTAAGGCCCGAAACCAAATAGCAGCAGGATTCTAATCACTAATACCAATGATTGGGGTAAATAAGAATGTTGCTTGGATCAATTATATTTACTATAACCAGCAACGATTTGTTAATTACACTAAGGATGCCTTAAAAGGCATCACAGAACAATTAGAAGCTACATCACACATGGCCTTCCAGAATCGTATGGCCTTAGACATGATCCTTGCAGAAAAAGGTGGAGTTTGTAAAATGCTTCCTGACACCAGTACATGTTGTACATATATTCCCGATAATACAGGTCCAAATGGCAAGATCACATTGGCGATCCAGAAACTGGCTAATCTAGGTCAAGAACTGAAGGAAAGTTCTGGCACTATAGATTATTGGGAATCATGGTTTGGTTGGATGAGTGGTTGGCAGAAAGTTCTATTGCAAATAGGGATGGCCATCTTTATTGTTATTATCTTGTTGGCCCTCCTCTTGTGTTGCATTATTCCTTGTATACGCAACTACTTTCAGAAAGCTATGGACAAAGCGCCTCCCACTTTTATCCACCAAGATCTAGACGCAGGTCCACATGGACAGAATGATGATTGTAAGACATCCCATCTTCTGATGCAGACTTTAACTGGCTCTAAGGAGAGTGTTCTCTGAGTTGAGCTGTGATACATATGAGTCCTATGGTCCCTCTCCAAGCTGAGCTACACTATTAGATATTAGAGGCTTGTTAGGTTTTCCCCATGCCACATAGGTCATAGGGTAGGTGTGACGTCAGGTCATGGCAAGCCCGATCGAATGAAGATATGAACCTATGACTTACACACATGCATGCTTTCAACATCCGGAAATAGAAGACACAAAGAATAGTGCTCTAGAAGGACCATAGATAAGAAGTATCTATATAATATAAGACAAGATACTTAGCTCTAGACACCTGATACTAGATCAGGGTATTATAATCATTAAGCTTCGTTGAGAATTTTGATTACCGCGAATATATATATTATGTCATTTTAGCGGGGACTGTTATGGATTGGGATCCGTACAAAATGCATAACTGTATTCGTGCACCTACTTATATGTCTTATCTTTGCAGTATTATCGTATAACCAAAGCTTTATTAATAAATGCTTAATCATCAGACACTCTAAGATGGAGGATTCACCACTTCCGCATACCAGATGCCGGTGGCACTACTTCCGTTCTAGCAAGGATGACGACAGCTACCACACCTTGGACACTAGAAGGAGAAGCGCCATCTTTCCTTTGTCTTGACCTCTTGACCAATGGGGAGAAAGACTCATCCCCCTGTGGGATGACACCTGGAGACTCCTTAATGCACTAACCCAATACCTAACCGAGATCCCACATCTCAGAACCAATGAATTGCTTCATAAACCTGATGTTTTGCTTAATTGTAACTTTTATCTGATTATTAAAGACTATATAAATGACGGCTGACGTAATAAAACTTAGGCGAGAGAAAGCTTTATACCAGAACTCTGTGTTGGTGTATTATTTATACATATATATTGGTAATTTGGCCAGGGACAGATATCTCTGAGGAATACTTTTGTTATTTCCGAAACAATTATAGTGTAGGTGAGATGTGGGATGTGAGCATAGTGTGAGTGAGATGTGAGCATAGTGTGAGTGAGATGTGAGCATAGTGTGAGTGAGATGTGAGCATAGTGTGAGTGAGATGTGAGTGAGATGTGAGCATAGTGTGAGTGAGATGTGAGCATAGTGTGAGTGAGATGTGAGTGAGATGTGAGCATAGTGTGAGTGAGATGTGAGCATAGTGTGAGTGAGATGTGAGCATAGTGTGAGTGAGATGTGAGCATAGTGTGAGTGAGATGTGAGTGAGATGTGAGCATAGTGTGAGTGAGATGTGAGCATAGTGTGAGTGAGATGTGAGTGAGATGTGAGCATAGTGTGAGTGAGATGTGAGCATAGTGTGAGTGAGATGTGAGTGAGATGTGAGCATAGTGTGAGTGAGATGTGAGCATAGTGTGAGTGAGATGTGAGCATAGTGTGAGTGAGATGTGAGCATAGTGTGAGTGAGATGTGAGTGAGATGTGAGCATAGTGTGAGTGAGATGTGAGCATAGTGTGAGTGAGATGTGAGTGAGATGTGAGCATAGTGTGAGTGAGATGTGAGTGAGATGTGAGCATAGTGTGAGTGAGATGTGAGTGAGATGTGAGCATAGTGTGAGTGAGATGTGAGTGAGATGTGAGCATAGTGTGAGTGAGATGTGGGATGTGAGCATAGTGTGAGATGTGAGCATAGTGTGAGTGAGATGTGAGTGAGATGTGAGCATAGTGTGAGTGAGATGTGATTATAGTGTAAGTGAGGTGTGAGTGAAATGTCAGCATAGTGTGCGAGGCAAGTGAGCATAGTGTGAGAGGCAAGTGAGCATAGTGTGAGTGAGATGTGAGCATAGTGTGAGAGGCAAGTGAGCATAGTGTGAGAGAGATGTAAGCATAGTGTGTGGGGTGTGAGCACAGTGTGAGTGAGATGTGAGTGAGATGTGAGCATAGTGTGAGTGAGATGTGATTATAGTGTAAGTGAGGTGTGTGGCAAGTGAGCATAGTGTGAGTGAAATGTGAGCATAGTGTGAGTGAAATGTGAGCATAGTGTGAGTGAGATGTGAGCATAGTGTGAGAGATGTGAGCATAGTGTGAGAGATGTGAGCATAGTGTGAGAGGCAAGTGAGCATAGTGTGAGAGGCAAGTGAGCATAGTGTGAGAGGCAAGTGAGCATAGTGTGAGAGATGTGAGCATAGTGTGAGAGATGTGAGCATAGTGTGAGAGATGTGAGCATAGTGTGCGGCAAGTGAGCATAGTGTGAGTGAGTTCTGAGCATAGTGCGAGTGAGATGTGAGCGTAGTGTGAGTGAGATGTGAGTGAGATGTGATTATAGTGTAAGTGAGATGTGGGATGTCAGCATAGTGTGAGATGTGAGCATAGTGTGAGTTAGATGTGGGATGTGAGCATAGTGTGAGATGTGAGCATAGTGTGAGTGAGATGTGAGCATAGTGTGAGTGAGATGTGAGCATAGTGTGAGTGAGATGTGAGTGAGATGTGAGTGAGATGTGAGCATAGTGTCAGTGAGATGTGATTATAGTGTAAGTGAGGTGTGTGGCAAGTGAGGTGTGTGGCAAGTGAGCATAGTGTGAGTGAAATGTGAGCATAGTGCGAGTGAGATGTGAGCATAGTGCGAGTGAGATGTGAGCATAGTGCGAGTGAGATGTGAGCATAGTGCGAGTGAGATGTGAGCATAGTGTGAGAGGCAAGTGAGCATAGTGTGAGAGGCAAGTGAGCATAGTGTGAGAGAGATGTAAGCATAGTGTGAGAGATGTGAACATAGTGTGAGAGATGTGAGCATAGTGTGAGAGATGTGAGCATAGCGTGAGAGAGATGTACAGGTCATATGGGGAGCTTTGATTGAGGAGTTCTGGATTTAGCGCTTTGGTGTGAGGTCATGGATGAAAGATCCTGTGGAGACGTTTGATTAAGGAATTCTGGTTTCAGAGGATTGGGTGTGAGGTTCTGGGTGAGGAGTTCTGGGTGAGAAGTTCTGCATTTAGCAGCATTTGTGAGAGGGTATGATTTAGTTCAGTTTTGGTGATATATTCTGTTTTTAGAAGTTGGATGAGAGGTTCTTGGTTGGTGGTTTGGGTGAGAGGTTCTTGGTTGGGGGTTTGGGTGAGAGGTTCTTGGTTGGGGGTTTGGGTGAGAGGTTCTTGGTTGGGGGTTTGGGTGAGAGGTTCTTTGTTAAGTAGTTTGGATGAGAGTTTCTTGGTTGGGGGTTTGGATGGGAGGTTCTTGGTTGGGGGTTTGGATGGGAGGTTCTTAGTTGGGGGTTTGGATGAGAAGTTTTTGGCTGAGGGATTCGGTTAGAGGTCCTTGAATGCGGTTTGGATGAGAGGTTCTTGATTGGGGATTTGGATGAGCGGTTCTTGGTTGGGGCTTTGGGTGAGAGGTTCTTGGTTGGGGGTTTGGGTGAGAGGTTCTTGGTTGGGGGTTTGGGTGAGAGGTTCTTGGTTGGGGGTTTGGGTGAGAGGTTCTTGGTTGGGGGTTTGGGTGAGAGGTTCTTGGTTGGGGGTTTGGGTGAGAGGTTCTTGGTTGGGGGTTTGGGTGAGAGGTTCTTGGTTGGGGGTTTGGGTGAGAGGTTCTTGGTTGGGGGTTTGGGTGAGAGGTTCTTGGTTGGGGGTTTGGGTGAGAGGTTCTGTGTTAGGGTTTGGGTGAGAGGTTCTGTGTTAGGGTTTGGGTGAGAGGTTCTGTGTTAGGGTTTGGGTGAGAGGTTCTGTGTTAGGGTTTGGGTGAGAGGTTCTGTGTTAGGGTTTGGGTGAGAGGTTTTGTGTTAGGGTTTGGGTGAGAGGTTCTGTGTTAGGGTTTGGGTGAGAGGTTCTGTGTTAGGGTTTGGGTGAGAGGTTCTGTGTTAGGGTTTTGGATGAGTGGTACTTGGTTGTGGGTTTGGGTGAGAGGTTCGTGTTTGGTGGTTTGGATGAGAGGTTCTTGGTTGGGGTGATAGGCTCTTTGTTGGGAGTATGGATGCGAGGTTCTTGTTTTAGGGGTTTGGATGAGAGGTTCTTGGTTAGAGATTTGGGTGAGTTTGGGTAAGAACGTTCTTGGGAGGTTCTTGGCTGGGGGTTTGGATGAGAGGTTGGTTGGGGGTTTGGGTAAGAAGTTCTTGGCTGGGGGTTTGGGTGAGAGGTTCTTGGCTGGGGGTTTGGGTGAGAGGTTCTTGGCTGGGGGTTTGGGTGAGAGGTTCTTGGCTGGGGGTTTGGGTGAGAGGTTCTTGGCTGGGGGTTTGGGTGAGAGGTTCTTGGCTGGGGGTTTGGGTGAGAGGTTCTTGGCTGGGGGTTTGGGTGAGAGGTTCTTGGCTGGGGGTTTGGGTGAGAGGTTCTTGGCTGGGGGTTTGGGTGAGAGGTTCTTGGCTGGGGGTTTGGGTGAGAGGTTCTTGGCTGGGGGTTTGGGTGAGAGGTTCTTGGCTGGGGGTTTGGATGAGAGGTTCTTGGCTGGGGGTTTGGATGAGAGGTTCTTGGCTGGGGGTTTGGATGAGAGGTTCTTGGCTGGGGGTTTGGATGAGAGGTTCTTGGCTGGGGGTTTGGATGGGAGGTTCTTGGCTGGGGGTTTGGATGGGAGGTTCTTGGCTGGGGGTTTGGATGGGAGGTTCTTGGCTGGGGGTTTGGATGAGAGGTTCTTGGCTGGGGGTTTGGATGAGAGGTTCTTGGCTGGGGGTTTGGATGAGAGGCTCTTGGCTGGGGGTTGGGATGAGAGGTTCTTGGCTGGGGGTTTGGATGAGAGGTTCTTGGCTGGGGGTTTGGATAAGAGGTACTTTGTTGAACAGCTTTGTGAGATGTGCGTGAGTGCTCCTGTGAAGAGGACTTTAGACCAGGCATTCTGCATTTGGCAGTTTGTCCATAGAGTTTTGCTTTAGGACATTGATCTAGGCTGTTTTTATTGAGTGATTCCGAGTGACGATAGGATGAGATAGTTACGCTCTCTATAAGAGGGGTAATTGATTAATCTTTACAAAAGTTCAGGTCTGATTTTATTTTACTCATACAAATAAAAATACTAGAACACAGAAATAAAAGTGATAAAGTACCTGAGACCCAGAGAAGGGGGTGGCATCTTTATAAGAATTCACTTATTCACAGTACAAAGCAGGGTCTAAAAGATAAAGCTTGTAAGGAGACTCCATTTCGTCCAATGGTTAGGATTCAGTGTTTCCACCTCTGTCAACCAGGTTTTGATTCCAAGCCAGGGAACCAAGAGGTTACACCACCCTGAAGCCGAGCATGGTTGGGCCTGGTCAGTACTTGTATGGGAGACCGTCTAGGAATACCAGGAGCTGTATGCTGTGGCCACTGGAGAAATAAGATGTCCTGGTGTGTTACGGTCCATGAGGTCATGGAGATTCGGAAAACTATGCAAAAAAATAAAAAAATTCATTAATATGTATAGATTAGAGGGGAGAAGAGACTGAGAGGAAACAGTAAAAGAGGAGGAAGGACAAGAAGTCACAATTTGTTATTCGAAGATTGAAGATTTAGGGGTAAATGTGTCCTTACCCCGTGTCTCTCTTCCCCTCCTCCTCTCCTTACCCCGTGTCTCTCTTCCCCTCCTCCTCTCCTTACCCCGTGTCTCTCTTCCCCTCCTCCTCTCCTTACCCCGTGTCTCTCTTCCCCTCCTCCTCTCCTTACCCCGTGTCTCTCTTCCCCTCCTCCTCTCCTTACCCCGTGTCTCTCTTCCCCTCCTCCTCTCCTTACCCTGTGTCTCTCTTCCCCTCCTCCTCTCCTTACCCCGTGTCTCTCTTCCCCTCCTCCTCTCCTTACCCCGTGTCTCTCTTCCCCTCCTCCTCTCCTTACCCCGTGTCTCTCTTCCCCTCCTCCTCTCCTTACCCCGTGTCTCTCTTCCCCTCCTCCTCTCCTTACCCCGTGTCTCTCTTCCCCTCCTCCTCTCCTTACCCAGTGTCTCTCTTCCCCTCCTCCTCTCCTTACCCAGTGTCTCTCTTCCCCTCCTCCTCTCCTTACCCCGTGTCTCTCTTCCCCTCCTCCTCTCCTTACCCCGTGTCTCTCTTCCCCTCCTCCTCTCCTTACCCCGTGTCTCTCCTCCCCTCCTCCTCTCCTTACCCCGTGTCTCTCCTCCCCTCCTCCTCTCCTTACCCCGTGTCTCTCCTCCCCTCCTTACCCCGTGTCTCTCCTCCCCTCCTTACCCCGTGTCTCTCCTCCCCTCCTTACCCCGTGTCTCTCCTCCCCTCCTTACCCCGTGTCTCTCTTCCCCTCCTTACCCCGTGTCTCTCCTCCCCTCCTTACCCCGTGTCTCTCTTCCCCTCCTTACCCCGTGTCTCTCTTCCCCTCCTTACCCCGTGTCTCTCTTCCCCTCCTTACCCTGTGTCTCTCTTCCCCTCCTTACCCTGTGTCTCTCTTCCCCTCCTTACCCTGTGTCTCTCTTCCCCTCCTTACCCTGTGTCTCTCTTCCCCTCCTTACCCTGTGTCTCTCTTCCCCTCCTTACCCTGTGTCTCTCTTCCCCTCCTTACCCTGTGTCTCTCTTCCCCTCCTTACCCTGTGTCTCTCTTCCCCTCCTTACCCTGTGTCTCTCTTCCCCTCCTTACCCTGTGTCTCTCTTCCCCTCCTTACCCTGTGTCTCTCTTCCCCTCCTAACCCTGTGTCTCTCTTCCCCTCCTAACCCTGTGTCTCTCTTCCCCCTCCTTACCCTGTGTCTCTCTTCCCCTCCTTACCCTGTGTCTCTCTTCCCCTCCTTACCCCGTGTCTCTCTTCCCCTCCTTACCCTGTGTCTCTCTTCCCCTCCTTACCCTGTGTCTCTCTTCCCCCTCCTTACCCTGTGTCTCTCTTCCCCTCCTTACCCTGTGTCTCTCTTCCCCTCCTTACCCTGTGTCTCTCTTCCCCTCCTAACCCTGTGTCTCTCTTCCCCTCCTTACCCTGTGTCTCTCTTCCCCTCCTAACCCTGTGTCTCTCTTCCCCTCCTAACCCTGTGTCTCTCTTCCCCTCCTTACCCTGTGTCTCTCTTCCCCTCCTTACCCTGTGTCTCTCTTCCCCTCCTTACCCTGTGTCTCTCTTCCCCTCCTTACCCTGTGTCTCTCTTCCCCTCCTTACCCTGTGTCTCTCTTCCCCTCCTTACCCTGTGTCTCTCTTCCCCTCCTTACCCTGTGTCTCTCTTCCCTTCCTTACCCTGTGTCTCTCTTCCCCTCCTAACCCTGTGTCTCTCTTCCCCTCCTAACCCTGTGTATCTCTTCCCCTCCTCCTCTCCTTACCCTGTGTCTCTCTTCCTCTTCTCCTATCCCTCAATGTCTGCGAACTACAATTAAACCTGCGATCGGGGACCCCAGCTAAAATCCAAATATCGCCGCCTTGACTGTAAAGGTCCTTAAAGGACCAGCGAAAAAAAAGAAAATTAATACAGAGCCCCATGAACCCCTAAATAACCCTTTCACTCATGGGGGTCAATGAAGACCCCCCATAACCCCTTAATAAACCCTGTCACTCATAGGGCTCAATACAGACCCCATAAGCCAATAATTAACCCTCTCACTCATGGGGGTCAATACAGACCCCCATAAGCCCCTCATTAACCCTGTCAGTCATGGGGGTCAATACAGACCCCCAAAAGCCCTTAATTAACCCTTTCACTCATAGGGGTCAGTACAGACCCCATAAGCCAATAATTAACCCTCTCACTCATGGGGGTCAATACAGATCCCCATAACCCCTTAATTAACCCTGTCACTCATGAAGGTCAATACAGACCACCATTAACCCTTAATTAACCCTGACACTCATGGGGGTCAATACAGTCTCCCATAACCCCTTAATTAACCTTGTCACTCATAGGGGTCAATACAGACCCCCCATAAGCCCTTAATAAACACTCTCACTTATAGGGCTCAATACAGACCCCATAAGCCAATAATTAACCCTCTCACTCATGGGGGTAAATGAAGACCCCCACAAGCCCTTCATTATCCCTGTCAGTCATGGGGGTCAATACTTACCCCATAATCCATTAATTAACCCTGTCACTCATGGGGGTCGATACAGACCCCCATAAGCCCTTCATTAACCCTGTCACTCATGGGGGTCAATACAGACCCTCATAACCCGCTATTTAACCCCATCAGTCCCATAAGGGTATAGAAAGACCCTTATGGGGCAGTTACAAACCTAACATTACTCACATAAGAGCCACGACGGTCCTCAAGGATCCTCATCACACTAACTACAAACACTATACTGCACTATAACCACCAATAAACCATTAAATCTAAAATAAACCCCCTCTACACTAACCTATGAACACCTACACTATCTACCTACACCCCTAATAAACTCTCCCACCCCACTAATTACACAAAATAAAAGCTAACTCACCAAAAAAACAACCTACGTCAAAGAAAAATAAAAATCTAAATTACACATAATAAAACAACCTAAGTCACCAAAACATAAAAAAAAAACATTACACAAAATAAAAAAACCTACGTCACAAAAAAAAAGAACATTACAGAAAATAAAAATATATTAGAACCCCCCCCCCCCACTACAGAAAATAACAAACAAATTACACACCTGAAAAGGAATGACACTCACAATACATACAGTACAAATCAAATAAAATGCAATAACCCCCTATCTAAAATATACCATCTCAAATACATTACATCCTATCAAAACTATTCACATACCACACTATCTAAAATACATTAAATACAATCTAACATACATACCACACTATCTATCTAAAATACACGCCCCCTATTTAATATACAATAAATGCTATCTACATATACAAACCCTAATTCTAAAATAAAATAATTAAGACCACTTACCTTTACAGATGTCCCTTCAGATCACCAACCTGCAGGAAAAAAAAATGAGTACAACACATTTACATACAATAAACAAACATTCTAAATATTCTACTCACCTTTCCAGCATGTCCGCATCCTTCTTATTTTCTTCTCCGGCGCGACCCCTGTTAAAAAAAAAAACACATTACATTAATACAATATACAAACACACACAAAATAAAGTAACATGAAAATAATTTACATAGAACTTACCTCCCTGCGATGTCCCGGCCTCCTCCTCTTCTGCCTCGGCTGGGCCCTGGAAGAATCTGCCCGAAAAAATTAAAATATAACAGAGGTCCGCACTCGCGGACCTCCCAGACGCTAATGAGCAAAGCGAGGCGGCATTTGCAGAGGTGGAGACTCCGACGTCGGCTGCAATGAGCTGAGGGCTCTACGGCGCCTCACTTGTGATTAAAAATAACCCAGAAAAGCGTGACTTTGAAAGAAAACAACCACGCTACGGGACTTAGAAAAAAATAAACAATAACACACAATGAGGAAATACGGACTTAGACAAAAAATATTATGACCCTGCGGGGACATAGAAAAATCTAAAATACGAAGTTAACGGCTCAAACGAGTACATCAAAAAACAAAAAAAACACTTAGAAATAAAAAGAAAAACATAACAAAACCATCACACACACAGCACGTGGGGGACAGTCAGGACATCTAGGGGTGAGGTTGCACGCAAATTAAAGTCGAATTTAAGTAGTTTTGCCACTTGAAAAATGGGCTAGGAAAGAAAAAAAATGGAGGGCGAAAAAAATGAAAATGAGGCTACACGATCCCGAAGCGCAGAAAACACCAACAAGGATGTATATCTTTTACAAACAATTACGATCTGCGGAACAAAAAAATACAAGGTCGCAAAAATACGAAGTTAACAAACCGAACCGCGCACATCCACAAACACCAAAACCACAACAACAAAAATATACCACATAAAACAAACATCACACACAGCACGGGGGGACAGCCAGGACGTCTGGAAGTGAGCTTGCACGCAAAGTCGCATTTGAAAAACTCAGCTAAGCGAAAAGAAAAATGGCAGACGAAACAATGAAAACGGGCTAAAGGACACAGAGCCGCGAAAATCACCGCCAGGCACGTACGAGTTAGCCAGGAACGTAGCACAATATACCATTACAACGGATGGAAAATGCTTGCGAGCTAAGTAACACATAGCAAAAAAACACCATGTTACAAGACTAAATTACAACTCATAACATTAGGATTCTAAAATGTCACTTTACCCACCTAAACAAACGGTTTGGCCTCGCGCACGCAGCCTATTTACACTGCACACTTGCCACATTGCTGACACTTGATCAACACTCCAACTGTGGATTTTTCTGCATCTGAAAAGTAAAGAGATTGTAAGCTCTTCAGGATATTGATTGCTGCATATTAAATATAAATAGGTAAAGTATATTCCTTTATTAATTCTTATTACTTTATTAATTCACTGTACTCATTTTTTCCCATTTTACACTGAATATATATATATTTGTCTTCACAATGGTGATCGTTGCAAAGCCGAACAATTGAAGGACACGAGGGAAGAGGCTCACAATGAGCGCCCAAGGTGCTCAGCTCGGTGCTCACAATGAGCGCCAAAGGTCCACAGAGGAGCAAAAGCCTTACATTGTGTGGCAAACAGCATTGCCCTGGCTTAAAATGTTATTGCTCCAACATTTTTCACAGGCAATTCGCTATTCAAGGAATAATTAGGATCTTCTGGCTCCAGATGTGAGAACGTCTGATCAGATTTGGGGAAAGATCTCAGAAGCAGATTCATATGGAACAGATAAAGAAGGGGGGTCAGATATCAGGGAGCGGGGTGACTCATCCTGTCACACGCTGCGCTAATAGACCCCCCCCCCCCCATCCTGTCACAAGCTGCAGTAACTGACCCCCCCGTGTCTGATAATGGGTGAGAAACTGGCTGGGAAATCTCTCGCCTCGATTTAGACACAAGCTGTGAATTGAGCGAGTCCCCGAGGGCAAAGCAATAAGTCCTGGCGTGTCCCATCATCTTTCTCTGATATCTTTCTCTCTTCCCATTGCTCTCCTGGGTCAGCCTCCCCACTCCACTCTGCTCTCCTGGGTCAGCCTCCCCACTCCACTCTGCTCTCCTGGGTCAGCCTCCCCACTCCACTCTGCTCTCCTGGGTCAGCCTCCCCACTCCACTCTGCTCTCCTGGGTCAGCCTCCCCACTCCACTCTGCTCTCCTGGGTCAGCCTCCCCACTCCACTCTGCTCTCCTGGGTCAGCCTCCCCACTCCACTCTGCTCTCCTGGGTCAGCCTCCCCACTCCACTCTGCTCTCCTGGGTTAGCCTCCCCACTCCACTCTGCTCTCCTGGGTCAGCCTCCCCACTCCACTCTGCTCTCCTGGGTCAGCCTCCCCACTCCCCTCTGCTCTCCTTGGTCAGCCTCCTCTCTCCACTCTGCTCTCCTGGGTCAGCCTCCCCTCCCCACTCCACTCTGCTCTCCTGGGTCAGCCTCCCCACTCCACTCTGCTCTCCTGGGTCAGCCTCCCCACTCCACTCTGCTCTCCTGGGTCAGCCTCCCCACTCCCCTCTGCTCTCCTTGGTCAGCCTCCTCTCTCCACTCTGCTCTCCTGGGTTAGCCTCCCCACTCCACTCTGCTCTCCTGGGTCAGCCTCCCCACTCCACTCTGCTCTCCTGGGTCAGCCTCCCCACTCCACTCTGCTCTCCTTGGTCAGCCTCCTCTCTCCACTCTGCTCTCCTGGGTCAGCCTCCCCTCCCCACTCCACTCTGCTCTCCTGGGTCAGCCTCCCCTCCCCACTCCACTCTGCTCTCCTGGGTCAGCCTCCCCACTCCACTCTGCTCTCCTGGGTCAGCCTCCCCACTCCACTCTGCTCTCCTGGGTCAGCCTCCCCACTCCACTCTGCTCTCCTGGGTCAGCCTCCCCACTCCACTCTGCTCTCCTGGGTCAGCCTCCCCACTCCCCTCTGCTCTCCTGGGTCAGCCTCCCCTCTCCACTCTGCTCTCCTGGGTCAGCCTCCCCTCCCCACTCCACTCTGCTCTCCTGGGTCAGCCTCCCCACTCCACTCTGCTCTCCTGGGTCAGCCTCCCCACTCCACTCTGCTCTCCTGGGTCAGCCTCCCCACTCCACTCTGCTCTCCTGGGTCAGCCTCCCCACTCCACACTGCTCTCCTGGGTCAGCCTATCCTCTCCCAACTGCTCTTTTGCTCAGATTAACCTTTCTGTAAGGCAAATATCTCCCAAACTCACTTAATTGTTAAATATTCCTCATTTACTACCAGTAGCAGAGGCGCCCTATCCTGTTGGCCCCAGGGCTTTGCACCTACTGGACCAACACTAGCCCCACCACTGATTATTAGACTTTTCTTGTCTTTATGTGCATTACCAATAATAAATCATCACATTGCGAATATTCTTATCCAATGGCGTTGTAGCTTCTCCGAAGTCCGTTATGAGTTTACTAAATATTTTAAAACAAATAGTAACAACCGCATAAATTGCACATTTCAAACCATATATCTAAACATAAGATTAGATTTAAAAAAGAAAAAAATAGAGAAAGCTGATGAATATTTACAGACGGTGATGATTAAAACTAAGGTGTTGGCGAGCCTGGTACGTACAGCATAAACTGCACTTTCATAGCAACTGTTCTCTTACTTATATGTAAGTCCAATAATAATATATGTGTTGCAATCAGTCATGCTGCAGGTTATGTGGTGAAGGAGGAATATCTGGGCTTTCTAAATGTATATAAACATTTTTGATGACCAACAACATTATATACCCCCGCCGTACCCCTGGGGCTCTGTAACACTTACACGTTATACTCCCTGCGTGACATAACCATAATATTTCTGTGGATCCAGGATTAAATGGGCCACTATAGTTAAAGAGAAACTGCACATTTGTGAAGTATGTAACAAACTAACAATAAAAACCTTTTTAGAGAAAATCATTTTTTTTTAGATTGCAGAATGTTCCATCTTGTCTGGTGTCATAACTTTCTGACAGCTTGAAACCTGAAGGGTGTGCTTTTCTTTATTTATCAGTAGAGGGAGAGGATGGTGGATTTATTAAATAATGTAATGTTTTAGAATTGTATACCTCCCCTTTTCCCTGACCATGCTTCGACTCAGGCAGCATGCAATGATAACTGCAAGCCCTGCTCATGCAGAAACAAGCATGCCACAATGACACAGAAGTCGGTGTTCCCAGCTAATTATGCTCTTAATCAGGTTTATAAACAGAATCTCCCGACACATTGTAGTCGGTGGTATAAATATTTGCAGCCTTTGTGTAGTCTCTTTGTATTCGTTATTATTTGGTACAATTTATATTCCAGGTTATAAATACGTCACGGAATCGCTGATTACGCAGATTATGCGTCTAAACCAAGAACTGATGCTGCAGAAAAACTCATTACAAATACAGAAAAGGAAAATCTGAAGGAGTGGACTGAGATCCAGAGTATAGATGGAAGGAAAAAGATACAAGGAGGGTAAATGTGAGAGCAAATCTATACTGAGACAATCCGATAACATCTGAGCCCGGGCCTGGGGGAGATCAATACAATACCAAGAAATAGAAATACATTCCAAGAAATACAGCGAGGTCTTATAGTAATCTGTATCAAAGAGACTCCGAACTCTTCACCATCATGTAGAGATGTACAGATAATGTGGGAATAGTGTAAACGATGTCACTCCTGAGGAGAACATTACTGGGTTACTACTAGAGAAGAGCCCGATGGATCTAAAGCTTCAAATCTCCAATAAACAGCAAAAGGAGAGAAAAAGCACTGAGGGATGACATTGGGGGGTGAGACTGGGAGGTGCCATTGGGGGGTGATACTGAGAGGTGCCATTGGGGGGGTGACACTGGGAGATGGCATTGAGATGTGACATTGGGGGGGTGACACTGGGAGGTGCCATTGGGGGGTGAGACTGGGAGGTGACACTGGGGGGTGATAGTGAGAGGTGACACTGGGAGGTGCCATTGGGGGGTGATACTGAGAGGTGCCATTGGGGGGTGATACTGAGAGGTGCCATTGGGGGGGTGATACTGAGAGGTGCCATTGGGGGGGTGATACTGAGAGTTGCCATTGGGGGGGTGATACTGAGAGGTGCCATTGGGGGGGTGATACTGAGAGGTGCCATTGGGGGGGTGATACTGAGAGGTGCCATTGGGGGGTGATACTGAGAGGTGCCACTGGGAGGTGCCATTGGGGGGTGATACTGAGAGGTGACACTGGGAGATGACATTGGGAGGTGCCATTGGGAGGTGATACTGAGAGGTTCCACTGGGAGGTGCCATTGGGGGGTGATACTGAGAGGTGACACTGGGAGATGACATTGGGAGGTGATACTGGGAGGTGATACTGGGAGGTGCCATTGGGAGGTGATAGTGGGAGGTGATAGTGGGAGGTGATAGTGGGAGGTGCCATTGGGAGGTGATACTGGGAGGTGCCATTGGGAGGTGATACTGGGAGGTGCCATTGGGGGGGTGATACTGAGAGGTGACACTGGGAGATGACATTGGGAGGTGATACTGGGAGGTGCCATTGGGAGGTGATACTGGGAGGTGCCATTGGGAGGTGATACTGGGAGGTGCCATTGGGAGGTGATACTGAGAGGTGCCACTGGGAGGTGCCATTGGGGGGTGATACTGAGAGGTGACACTGGGAGATGACATTGGGAGGTGATACTGGGAGGTGCCATTGGGAGGTGATACTGGGAGGTGCCATTGGGAGTTGATAGTGGGAGGTGCCATTGGGAGGTGATACTGGGAGGTGCCATTGGGGGGGTGATACTGAGAGGTGACACTGGGAGATGACATTGGGAGGTGATACTGGGAGGTGCCATTGGGAGGTGATACTGGGAGGTGCCATTGGGAGGTGATACTGGGAGGTGCCATTGGGAGGTGATACTGGGAGGTGCCATTGGGGGGGTGATACTGAGAGGTGACACTGGGAGATGACATTGGGAGGTGATACTGGGAGGTGCCATTGGGAGGTGATACTGGGAGGTGCCATTGGGAGGTGATACTGGGAGGTGCCATTGGGAGGTGATACTGGGAGGTGCCATTGGGAGGTGATACTGGGAGGTGCCATTGGGAGGTGATACTGGGAGGTGCCATTGGGGGGGTGATACTGAGAGGTGACACTGGGATATGGCATTGGAAGATGATATTGGGAGATAACATTGAGAGGTGCCATTGGAAGGTGAAACTTAGATGGGGTGATACTGGGAGATGACATTGGGGGTGATACTGAGAGGTGCCACTGGGAGATGACATTGAAATGTAGCATTCAGGGGTTACATTAGGAGATGATATGGAAAAAAGGCATTTTGAGATGATATTGAGAAATGCCACTGAGAAATTACCTTAAGAAATGACTTTGAGAGGTGACATTAAGCCAAGAAATAGCATGAGATATCATAAAGAGATGTAAATGTCACATCAGCTGTTAGTAGTTCGAGGATCACTGTACTTTAGGGAAAACTTCATAAGTTTGTGAAATATGTTGTAAGCTTCTAGCATTAGTCTCTGTGTAAGCCAACAACATAAAACATATAGAAAATAAAGATATTTAAAGACTATATTTCTAAATAGAAGTTTCCATCTTGTCAGACCTGGTCCCTTTGTGACAGCTTGGAGCCTGAGGGTATGTTCTAATTTACTGAAGAGTACAAGGAGACGAGAGAGGAGAGATGGTGTCAGATTATATTTGAAATCAGTGGATGTTTTGGAATTTGATACCAACACCAGGTTCTGTCTGCAGATATATATATATATATATAATAACAACCCAGGGGACAGCATTAACCCCCAAACCTTCTGCCTTCTGTTAAAGGAATATACCCCTGGATTGTAGGGGTGTGAGTTTCTCCTTACCATGAGGGAACCAGGATCAGTCTACCCATTACACTCTGCTCATAAGAGGGCTTGAAAAGGCCAAAGAGACCAATACCACCGTAGATCTAATAACCCGGCTCTCTGTCCCTTTCTTTGGGATCCAGTAGAGATTCAGGATACCAAGGGTTAATAGCTTATTAAAATAAGACCATTTCTGAAGAATGAATACACACTTTGCGTATATGTAATCAAAACTGATCTACACTTTATTGTTTACACACATAAACCAATCAATATTATCCCCTTCCTTGGTCAAACCATTCTGGCCAATTCCCAATGGCCTTTTTGATCTACCCCACATGATATTGACTGACTGCCATGAGTTTAGGGCTATGGTTTTTCTCCAGGCTTCCAGATGCGTAAGGGTCTGGTGAGGTTATCTGCCTGGCCGACCTTGACAGGATTTACAACATCGTTGGGGTAATTAGCCCCCTTGGCACAGAGGCTTGGTGTCTGGGTGGGGGGTTTCTATGCAGTATGGGGTCAGGGGCAGTAATAAGATGGAGTCACACTCTTAGGCTGGTAATACCTGAAGAGATTTGATATATTCTGAACACAACCTGAATGCTTTAAACATTATAACAAATAACACTGAGCCTGTTGGGCCCAAATACTCACATAACAGGCTCTTGGAGATCCAGGGAATACAGCCCGGACCTGGGGCCCAACATTACACCACAGTGTCCAAGTTTCATGGCCATTGTAATAGCCTTTGAGGTTGGTAATCACATGGGCTAGTGTCTCCCTATGGTCAGTTGTTCCCAAAAATCTGAATCCATGACTCCAGGGGCTGTGACAGTAAAGGTTGTGGGCGATAAAAGGCCCATGCTTCTGGGGTTCAGGGGAGTCACCCCCAAAAGAGGGTTGTATGAAGAGTGAGGTATCCATCAGCAATAATCATCACTCCTGACACATCTCTCAAAAGCTTGTCATATCAATAAATATGTCTGTCCAATACCAAAAGGTATCACTATATCCTGCAAAGCTCTGTTTATTCATATATATATATATTTTCACATATAATAGTTGTCAAACTACGAATCGTCGTTGCGCTTTGTGAGGTCGCAAAGCGAGCTCGCAAGAACTATGTCCCTCGTGAAGCGAGGGACGCAGTTTGGTCCGCAAAAATGAGGGGCCGCATTTGCGGAAGGTAGCTGCTCCAACGAAGGCTCATTGCAGGTCGCAAATGAGGTGGAGGCTCTACTGCGCCTCACACGCGGTTACAAACACCCACACAAGCGGCACTTTACCAAAATAGTGCTAACACGAAATCACTACGGACTAACACACAAAAATACGAACCGCGGGACATAGAAAAAATACATTATGACTTCGCGAAAATACCTTAACGGCCGAACCGCGCGCACCTGAAAACAAAAAGCTTACCCACAGCAAGGGGGGCACCCAGGACCTCTGCAAGTGAAGTTACACCTCCATTTAAGTACAAATTCCCGAGTTCAGACAGATGAAAATCCCCTAAGCGAGAGAAAAAAAAATGGCTGCCGAAAAAAATTCAAACAAGGCTAAAGGACCCTAAACACACAAAATACCACCAAGCACATACGGGTTTTCAAAAAAGCCGTACGAGGTACAACATACACCATTAGCAAGGATGCTACATCATACACACCCGCGTACCACATCCACATTCGCCGCCATTTTACAACACTAGCTTACAAAATGCGGAAGTACCCAGCTACACTAGCGGCTTCCCCTCGCGCACGCAGCCTATTTACACTACACACTGCACACATTGCTGACACTTACACCTCAGCTCCACAACACTGCAAACCTACATTGTATGCTGCAGGAACATCACAACAGATTGTCAGCTCTTCGGCACAATGCTTCCTGCATTTATTACTTACAAATAGGTAAAGTATATTTATTTATTAATTTATTCATTATTTCATTGGCATACAAGAATATATACACCAAAAATAAAAAAAATGAGCGCAATAAACACAAAAGCCCTTCACCGCGCACCTCACAACCAACGCTGCTCATACCACACAAAATACACCAGGGGACAGCCTTACAATAAGCGCAAAAAGCAGATCAGCGCTGACCTTACAATGACAACAAAAGCCCTTCTGATAACAAAAAAAACATAACAGCCGCGCAATCAGCACCGAAGGTCCTCACGGTAAAAACTGTTTTACATTAGGTCGAAAACAGCATTCCCTGGCTTACAATTTCATGCCCGTCATTTTTTGACGGGCAATTCAATTTGCTAGATATATTCCCCTTCTGGATCACTACCATGTTGTGGTAAAGCTTGTGCACCTCAATGAAGTTGTGACCTAAACCATGTAGGGTGACACAAGATAGGCAAGTCATAGCAGAAGGGTCAGACAAATTATGGTCCACTGGAGAAGGAACTGGCAACCAACTCCAATATTTTTGCCATGAAAACCTTATGGATTAGCACAACCAGACACAAGATGTACCTGGCAAGTTGGGGTCCACATAGTCACGCAGAGTCGGAATATCAGTGTCTGTAAAAAGGACAAATTACTGCTTTATTTACATTTAATTTATTGATATTAACTGAATAAATGCCAATATGTAAATTTCCAATTCATTATTATCTGGGGTTAAAACAAACAAACAAAAAAAGGAACATTAATATTTCTACTATTAATCATATAATGTATCTCTAATTTAAGAAATTGGGCCAAGAATGTCATTAAAATGAGCAGCCGGAGACGAGAGAGGGGAGATGGAGCTCTGAAAACCACGATCAAAATAACATTAAAAATGATGGAATAATATTACTTTATTTGAACTAAAGGGTGACATCTGTTTGAGTCGTGACCCCACTTTCACCGCAGCACATTGTGTCCCCCAATAGAGCGCAGGTGTGTCTAGTGATAGAAGGCATCGCCGCCGCTTGTCGTTCCAGAGCTTTTTTTATTAACTTGATGTCAGTTTCCTTCCTTTGGGCTTTTTGGTTTATTGCTTCAAAAAAGGATACAAATAATGTACAAGGTCATTTATCAAAGGGACGCTGTAATGGAAGTACTTTACAATCCGAATATATGTCTGTTGTGTTCACTTGTGGGGGCAGCAATGACCAATGCTCAAATTAACTATTTACACTGTTCTGAATCAAAGCAGTGCTGCCACCCTGAAAAGAAAGCATCAGAATATGATACACAAGGAGCAAGGAGAATGAGACAGATAAAAAGAAAATGGAAAAACGGATAACCCCTAGAGTCAAGCAAATAAACGACAACATCACTAAAATAATTAACACTTTTTTCGGGAGGGGGAATAATATTTCACTTTTACTATCATTACTCTAATGTGCCATCTTGTCTATATAAAAATATATTCATGTGTTTCATCTACAGTATCTATCGATTCTCTAGAAATAAACTATAATATTAATAATAATAATAATAATAATACAAATAATAAAAACAATACTATAATAATACTAATAATAATAATAATAATAATAATAATAATAATAATAATAATAATAATAATAAAAATACAAATAATAAAAACAATACTATAATAATACTACTAATAATAATAATAATAATAATACAAATAAAAACAAAATACTATAATAAAAATAATAATAATAATATTAATGGAATAAATAAAGTCAGTCTCTTTTTTGTTGAGGAAGCAATTTAAATGTGCTAAAAATGCTCATAATAAAATTAAAATAAAAAAATAAACTATTTTTATTATTAATATTAATAATAAGAAATGACCCCATATAAATGATGTGTATTATATGTGATATCAGGAGGTGACTCCATATAAATGATGTGTATTATATGTGATATCAGGGGGTGACCCCATATAAATGATGTGTATTATATGTGATATCAGGGGGTGACCCCATATAAATGATGTGTATTATATGTGATATCAGGGGGTGACCCCATATAAATGATGTGTATTATATGTGATATCAGGGGGTGACCCCATATAAATGATGTGTATTATATGTGATATCAGGGGGTGACTCCATATAAATGATGTGTATTATATGTGATATCAGGGAGTGACCCCATATAAATGATGTGTATTATATGTGATATCAGGGGGTGACCCCATATAAATGATGTGTATTATATGTGATATCAGGGGGTGACCCCATATAAATGATGTGTATTATATGTGATATCAGGGGGTGACCCCATATAAATGATGTGTATTATATGTGATATCAGGGAGTGACTCCATATAAATGATGTGTATTATATGTGATATCAGGGGGTGACTCCATATAAATGATGTGTATTATATGTGATATCAGGAGGTGACTCCATATAAATGATGTGTATTATATGTGATATCAGGGGGTGACTCCATATAAATGATGTGTATTATATGTGATATCAGGAGGTGACTCCATATAAATGATGTGTATTATATGTGATATCAGGGGGTGACTCCATATAAATGATGTGTATTATATGTGATATCAGGGAGTGACTCCATATAAATGATGTGTATTATATGTGATATCAGGGGGTGACTCCATATAAATGATGTGTATTATATGTGATATCAGGGAGTGACTCCATATAAATGATGTGTATTATATGTGATATCAGGAGGTGACTCCATATAAATGATGTGTATTATATGTGATATCAGGAGGTGACTCCATATAAATGATGTGTATTATATGTGATATCAGGAGGTGACTCCATATAAATGATGTGTATTATATGTGATATCAGGGGGTGACCCCATATAAATGATGTGTATTATATGTGATATCAGGAGGTGACCCCATATAAATGATGTGTATTATATGTGATATCAGGAGGTGACTCCATATAAATGATGTGTATTATATGTGATATCAGGGGGTGACTCCATATAAATGATGTGTATTATATGTGATATCAGGGGGTGACTCCATATAAATGATGTGTATTATATGTGATATCAGGAGGTGACTCCATATAAATGATGTGTATTATATGTGATATCAGGAGGTGACTCCATATAAATGATGTGTATTATATGTGATATCAGGGGGTGACTCCATATAAATGATGTGTATTATATGTGATATCAGGGGGTGACTCCATATAAATGATGTGTATTATATGTGATATCAGGGGGTGACTCCATATAAATGATGTGTATTATATGTGATATCAGGGGGTGACTCCATATAAATGATGTGTATTATATGTGATATCAGGAGGTGACTCCATATAAATGATGTGTATTATATGTGATATCAGGAGGTGACTCCATATAAATGATGTGTATTATATGTGATATCAGGGGGTGACTCCATATAAATGATGTGTATTATATGTGATATCAGGGGGTGACCCCATATAAATGATGTGTATTATATGTGATATCAGGGGGTGACTCCATATAAATGATGTGTATTATATGTGATATCAGGGAGTGACTCCATATAAATGATGTGTATTATATGTGATATCAGGAGGTGACTCCATATAAATGATGTGTATTATATGTGATATCAGGGAGTGACCCCATATAAATGATGTGTATTATATGTGATATCAGGGAGTGACCCCATATAAATGATGTGTATTATATGTGATATCAGGAGGTGACTCCATATAAATGATGTGTATTATATGTGATATCAGGGAGTGACTCCATATAAATGATGTGTATTATATGTGATATCAGGAGGTGACTCCATATAAATGATGTGTATTATATGTGATATCAGGAGGTGACTCCATATAAATGATGTGTATTATATGTGATATCAGGAGGTGACTCCATATAAATGATGTGTATTATATGTGATATCAGGGGGTGACTCCATATAAATGATGTGTATTATATGTGATATCAGGGGGTGACTCCATATAAATGATGTGTATTATATGTGATATCAGGAGGTGACTCCATATAAATGATGTGTATTATATGTGATATCAGGAGGTGACTCCATATAAATGATGTGTATTATATGTGATATCAGGGGGTGACTCCATATAAATGATGTGTATTATATGTGATATCAGGAGGTGACTCCATATAAATGATGTGTATTATATGTGATATCAGGAGGTGACCCCATATAAATGATGTGTATTATATGTGATATCAGGAGGTGACTCCATATAAATGATGTGTATTATATGTGATATCAGGAGGTGACTCCATATAAATGATGTGTATTATATGTGATATCAGGGAGTGACTCCATATAAATGATGTGTATTATATGTGATATCAGGGGGTGACCCCATATAAATGATGTGTATTATATGTGATATCAGGAGGTGACTCCATATAAATGATGTGTATTATATGTGATATCAGGGGGTGACTCCATATAAATGATGTGTATTATATGTGATATCAGGAGGTGACTCCATATAAATGATGTGTATTATATGTGATATCAGGAGGTGACTCCATATAAATGATGTGTATTATATGTGATATCAGGAGGTGACTCCATATAAATGATGTGTATTATATGTGATATCAGGGGGTGACTCCATATAAATGATGTGTATTATATGTGATATCAGGGAGTGACTCCATATAAATGATGTGTATTATATGTGATATCAGGAGGTGACTCCATATAAATGATGTGTATTATATGTGATATCAGGGAGTGACTCCATATAAATGATGTGTATTATATGTGATATCAGGAGGTGACTCCATATAAATGATGTGTATTATATGTGATATCAGGAGGTGACTCCATATAAATGATGTGTATTATATGTGATATCAGGGGGGTGACTCCATATAAATGATGTGTATTATATGTGATATCAGGGGGGTGACTCCATATAAATGATGTGTATTATATGTGATATCAGGAGGTGACTCCATATAAATGATGTGTATTATATGTGATATCAGGGGGTGACTCCATATAAATGATGTGTATTATATGTGATATCAGGGAGTGACTCCATATAAATGATGTGTATTATATGTGATATCAGGAGGTGACTCCATATAAATGATGTGTATTATATGTGATATCAGGAGGTGACTCCATATAAATGATGTGTATTATATGTGATATCAGGGGGTGACTCCATATAAATGATGTGTATTATATGTGATATCAGGAGGTGACTCCATATAAATGATGTGTATTATATGTGATATCAGGAGGTGACTCCATATAAATGATGTGTATTATATGTGATATCAGGAGGTGACTCCATATAAATGATGTGTATTATATGTGATATCAGGAGGTGACTCCATATAAATGATGTGTATTATATGTGATATCAGGAGGTGACTCCATATAAATGATGTGTATTATATGTGATATCAGGGAGGTGACCCCATATAAATGATGTGTATTATATGTGATATCAGGAGGTGACTCCATATAAATGATGTGTATTATATGTGATATCAGGAGGTGACTCCATATAAATGATGTGTATTATATGTGATATCAGGGGGTGACTCCATATAAATGATGTGTATTATATGTGATATCAGGAGGTGACTCCATATAAATGATGTGTATTATATGTGATATCAGGAGGTGACTCCATATAAATGATGTGTATTATATGTGATATCAGGAGGTGACTCCATATAAATGATGTGTATTATATGTGATATCAGGAGGTGACTCCATATAAATGATGTGTATTATATGTGATATCAGGGGGTGACTCCATATAAATGATGTGTATTATATGTGATATCAGGAGGTGACTCCATATAAATGATGTGTATTATATGTGATATCAGGAGGTGACTCCATATAAATGATGTGTATTATATGTGATATCAGGGGTGACTCCCATATAAATGATGTGTATTATATGTGATATCAGGGAGGTGACTCCATATAAATGATGTGTATTATATGTGATATCAGGGGGTGACTCCATATAAATGATGTGTATTATATGTGATATCAGGGGGTGACTCCATATAAATGATGTGTATTATATGTGATATCAGGGGGTGACTCCATATAAATGATGTGTATTATATGTGATATCAGGGGGTGACTCCATATAAATGATGTGTATTATATGTGATATCAGGGGTGACTCCATATAAATGATGTGTATTATATGTGATATCAGGGGGTGACTCCATATAAATGATGTGTATTATATGTGATATCAGGGGGTGACTCCATATAAATGATGTGTATTATATGTGATATCAGGAGGTGACTCCATATAAATGATGTGTATTATATGTGATATCAGGGGGTGACTCCATATAAATGATGTGTATTATATGTGATATCAGGAGGTGACTCCATATAAATGATGTGTATTATATGTGATATCAGGGGGTGACTCCATATAAATGATGTGTATTATATGTGATATCAGGAGGTGACTCCATATAAATGATGTGTATTATATGTGATATCAGGGGGTGACCCCATATAAATGATGTGTATTATATGTGATATCAGGGGGTGACTCCATATAAATGATGTGTATTATATGTGATATCAGGAGGTGACTCCATATAAATGATGTGTATTATATGTGATATCAGGGGGTGACTCCATATAAATGATGTGTATTATATGTGATATCAGGAGGTGACTCCATATAAATGATGTGTATTATATGTGATATCAGGAGGTGACTCCATATAAATGATGTGTATTATATGTGATATCAGGGAGGTGACTCCATATAAATGATGTGTATTATATGTGATATCAGGAGGTGACTCCATATAAATGATGTGTATTATATGTGATATCAGGAGGTGACTCCATATAAATGATGTGTATTATATGTGATATCAGGGGGTGACTCCATATAAATGATGTGTATTATATGTGATATCAGGGGGGTGACTCCATATAAATGATGTGTATTATATGTGATATCAGGAGGTGACTCCATATAAATGATGTGTATTATATGTGATATCAGGGGGTGACTCCATATAAATGATGTGTATTATATGTGATATCAGGGAGTGACTCCATATAAATGATGTGTATTATATGTGATATCAGGGAGTGACTCCATATAAATGATGTGTATTATATGTGATATCAGGAGGTGACCCCATATAAATGATGTGTATTATATGTGATATCAGGAGGTGACTCCATATAAATGATGTGTATTATATGTGATATCAGGAGGTGACTCCATATAAATGATGTGTATTATATGTGATATCAGGAGGTGACCCCATATAAATGATGTGTATTATATGTGATATCAGGAGGTGACTCCATATAAATGATGTGTATTATATGTGATATCAGGAGGTGACTCCATATAAATGATGTGTATTATATGTGATATCAGGAGGTGACTCCATATAAATGATGTGTATTATATGTGATATCAGGAGGTGACTCCATATAAATGATGTGTATTATATGTGATATCAGGAGGTGACTCCATATAAATGATGTGTATTATATGTGATATCAGGGGGTGACTCCATATAAATGATGTGTATTATATGTGATATCAGGAGGTGACTCCATATAAATGATGTGTATTATATGTGATATCAGGAGGTGACTCCATATAAATGATGTGTATTATATGTGATATCAGGAGGTGACTCCATATAAATGATGTGTATTATATGTGATATCAGGGGTGACTCCATATAAATGATGTGTATTATATGTGATATCAGGAGGTGACTCCATATAAATGATGTGTATTATATGTGATATCAGGAGGTGACTCCATATAAATGATGTGTATTATATGTGATATCAGGGGGTGACTCCATATAAATGATGTGTATTATATGTGATATCAGGAGGTGACTCCATATAAATGATGTGTATTATATGTGATATCAGGAGGTGACTCCATATAAATGATGTGTATTATATGTGATATCAGGAGGTGACTCCATATAAATGATGTGTATTATATGTGATATCAGGAGGTGACCCCATATAAATGATGTGTATTATATGTGATATCAGGAGGTGACTCCATATAAATGATGTGTATTATATGTGATATCAGGAGGTGACTCCATATAAATGATGTGTATTATATGTGATATCAGGGAGTGACTCCATATAAATGATGTGTATTATATGTGATATCAGGAGGTGACTCCATATAAATGATGTGTATTATATGTGATATCAGGAGGTGACTCCATATAAATGATGTGTATTATATGTGATATCAGGGAGTGACTCCATATAAATGATGTGTATTATATGTGATATCAGGAGGTGACTCCATATAAATGATGTGTATTATATGTGATATCAGGGGGGTGACTCCATATAAATGATGTGTATTATATGTGATATCAGGAGGTGACTCCATATAAATGATGTGTATTATATGTGATATCAGGGGGTGACTCCATATAAATGATGTGTATTATATGTGATATCAGGGAGTGACCCCATATAAATGATGTGTATTATATGTGATATCAGGAGGTGACTCCATATAAATGATGTGTATTATATGTGATATCAGGGGGTGACTCCATATAAATGATGTGTATTATATGTGATATCAGGGAGTGACCCCATATAAATGATGTGTATTATATGTGATATCAGGAGGTGACTCCATATAAATGATGTGTATTATATGTGATATCAGGAGGTGACCCCATATAAATGATGTGTATTATATGTGATATCAGGGAGTGACTCCATATAAATGATGTGTATTATATGTGATATCAGGAGGTGACTCCATATAAATGATGTGTATTATATGTGATATCAGGGGGTGACTCCATATAAATGATGTGTATTATATGTGATATCAGGGGGTGACTCCATATAAATGATGTGTATTATATGTGATATCAGGAGGTGACTCCATATAAATGATGTGTATTATATGTGATATCAGGAGGTGACTCCATATAAATGATGTGTATTATATGTGATATCAGGGGGTGACTCCATATAAATGATGTGTATTATATGTGATATCAGGAGGTGACTCCATATAAATGATGTGTATTATATGTGATATCAGGGGTGACTCCATATAAATGATGTGTATTATATGTGATATCAGGGAGTGACTCCATATAAATGATGTGTATTATATGTGATATCAGGGAGTGACTCCATATAAATGATGTGTATTATATGTGATATCAGGGGGTGACCCCATATAAATGATGTGTATTATATGTGATATCAGGGAGTGACTCCATATAAATGATGTGTATTATATGTGATATCAGGAGGTGACTCCATATAAATGATGTGTATTATATGTGATATCAGGGGGTGACTCCATATAAATGATGTGTATTATATGTGATATCAGGAGGTGACTCCATATAAATGATGTGTATTATATGTGATATCAGGAGTGACTCCATATAAATGATGTGTATTATATGTGATATCAGGAGGTGACTCCATATAAATGATGTGTATTATATGTGATATCAGGAGGTGACTCCATATAAATGATGTGTATTATATGTGATATCAGGAGGTGACTCCATATAAATGATGTGTATTATATGTGATATCAGGAGGTGACTCCATATAAATGATGTGTATTATATGTGATATCAGGAGGTGACCCCATATAAATGATGTGTATTATATGTGATATCAGGAGGTGACTCCATATAAATGATGTGTATTATATGTGATATCAGGGAGTGACCCCATATAAATGATGTGTATTATATGTGATATCAGGGAGTGACTCCATATAAATGATGTGTATTATATGTGATATCAGGGAGTGACTCCATATAAATGATGTGTATTATATGTGATATCAGGAGGTGACTCCATATAAATGATGTGTATTATATGTGATATCAGGAGGTGACCCCATATAAATGATGTGTATTATATGTGATATCAGGAGGTGACTCCATATAAATGATGTGTATTATATGTGATATCAGGAGGTGACTCCATATAAATGATGTGTATTATATGTGATATCAGGAGGTGACTCCATATAAATGATGTGTATTATATGTGATATCAGGGGTGACTCCATATAAATGATGTGTATTATATGTGATATCAGGGAGTGACTCCATATAAATGATGTGTATTATATGTGATATCAGGAGGTGACTCCATATAAATGATGTGTATTATATGTGATATCAGGAGGTGACCCCATATAAATGATGTGTATTATATGTGATATCAGGAGGTGACTCCATATAAATGATGTGTATTATATGTGATATCAGGGGGTGACTCCATATAAATGATGTGTATTATATGTGATATCAGGGGGGTGACTCCATATAAATGATGTGTATTATATGTGATATCAGGAGGTGACTCCATATAAATGATGTGTATTATATGTGATATCAGGAGGTGACCCCATATAAATGATGTGTATTATATGTGATATCAGGAGGTGACTCCATATAAATGATGTGTATTATATGTGATATCAGGAGGTGACTCCATATAAATGATGTGTATTATATGTGATATCAGGGAGTGACTCCATATAAATGATGTGTATTATATGTGATATCAGGGAGTGACTCCATATAAATGATGTGTATTATATGTGATATCAGGGGGTGACTCCATATAAATGATGTGTATTATATGTGATATCAGGAGGTGACTCCATATAAATGATGTGTATTATATGTGATATCAGGGGGGTGACTCCATATAAATGATGTGTATTATATGTGATATCAGGGGGGTGACCCCATATAAATGATGTGTATTATATGTGATATCAGGAGGTGACCCATATAAATGATGTGTATTATATGTGATATCAGGGGGTGACTCCATATAAATGATGTGTATTATATGTGATATCAGGGGGTGACTCCATATAAATGATGTGTATTATATGTGATATCAGGAGGTGACTCCATATAAATGATGTGTATTATATGTGATATCAGGAGGTGACTCCATATAAATGATGTGTATTATATGTGATATCAGGAGGTGACTCCATATAAATGATGTGTATTATATGTGATATCAGGAGGTGACTCCATATAAATGATGTGTATTATATGTGATATCAGGAGGTGACTCCATATAAATGATGTGTATTATATGTGATATCAGGAGGTGACTCCATATAAATGATGTGTATTATATGTGATATCAGGGGGTGACTCCATATAAATGATGTGTATTATATGTGATATCAGGGGGGTGACTCCATATAAATGATGTGTATTATATGTGATATCAGGAGGTGACTCCATATAAATGATGTGTATTATATGTGATATCAGGAGGTGACCCCATATAAATGATGTGTATTATATGTGATATCAGGAGGTGACTCCATATAAATGATGTGTATTATATGTGATATCAGGGGGTGACTCCATATAAATGATGTGTATTATATGTGATATCAGGGGTGACCCCATATAAATGATGTGTATTATATGTGATATCAGGAGGTGACTCCATATAAATGATGTGTATTATATGTGATATCAGGGGTGACTCCATATAAATGATGTGTATTATATGTGATATCAGGAGGTGGCTCCCATATAAATGATGTGTATTATATGTGATATCAGGGAGGTGACTCCATATAAATGATGTGTATTATATGTGATATCAGGAGGTGACTCCATATAAATGATGTGTATTATATGTGATATCAGGGGGTGACTCCATATAAATGATGTGTATTATATGTGATATCAGGAGGTGACTCCATATAAATGATGTGTATTATATGTGATATCAGGAGGTGACTCCATATAAATGATGTGTATTATATGTGATATCAGGAGGTGACTCCATATAAATGATGTGTATTATATGTGATATCAGGGGGTGACTCCATATAAATGATGTGTATTATATGTGATATCAGGAGGTGACTCCATATAAATGATGTGTATTATATGTGATATCAGGGGGTGACTCCATATAAATGATGTGTATTATATGTGATATCAGGGGGTGACCCCATATAAATGATGTGTATTATATGTGATATCAGGAGGTGACTCCATATAAATGATGTGTATTATATGTGATATCAGGAGGTGACTCCATATAAATGATGTGTATTATATGTGATATCAGGAGGTGACCCCATATAAATGATGTGTATTATATGTGATATCAGGAGGTGACCCCATATAAATGATGTGTATTATATGTGATATCAGGGGGGTGACTCCATATAAATGATGTGTATTATATGTGATATCAGGAGGTGACTCCATATAAATGATGTGTATTATATGTGATATCAGGAGGTGACTCCATATAAATGATGTGTATTATATGTGATATCAGGAGGTGACTCCCATATAAATGATGTGTATTATATGTGATATCATGGAGGTGACCCCATATAAATGATGTGTATTATATGTGATATCAGGGAGGTGACTCCATATAAATGATGTGTATTATATGTGATATCAGGAGGTGACTCCATATAAATGATGTGTATTATATGTGATATCAGGGAGGTGACCCCATATAAATGATGTGTATTATATGTGATATCAGGGGTGACTCCATATAAATGATGTGTATTATATGTGATATCAGGAGGTGACTCCATATAAATGATGTGTATTATATGTGATATCAGGAGGTGACCCCATATAAATGATGTGTATTATATGTGATATCAGGAGGTGACTCCATATAAATGATGTGTATTATATGTGATATCAGGGGGGTGACTCCATATAAATGATGTGTATTATATGTGATATCAGGAGGTGACTCCATATAAATGATGTGTATTATATGTGATATCAGGAGGTGACTCCATATAAATGATGTGTATTATATGTGATATCAGGGGGTGACCCCATATAAATGATGTGTATTATATGTGATATCAGGGGGTGACTCCATATAAATGATGTGTATTATATGTGATATCAGGGAGTGACTCCATATAAATGATGTGTATTATATGTGATATCAGGAGGTGACTCCATATAAATGATGTGTATTATATGTGATATCAGGGAGTGACTCCATATAAATGATGTGTATTATATGTGATATCAGGGGGTGACTCCATATAAATGATGTGTATTATATGTGATATCAGGGGGTGACTCCATATAAATGATGTGTATTATATGTGATATCAGGGGGTGACTCCATATAAATGATGTGTATTATATGTGATATCAGGAGGTGACCTCCATATAAATGATGTGTATTATATGTGATATCAGGAGGTGACTCCATATAAATGATGTGTATTATATGTGATATCAGGAGGTGACTCCATATAAATGATGTGTATTATATGTGATATCAGGAGGTGACTCCATATAAATGATGTGTATTATATGTGATATCAGGAGGTGACTCCATATAAATGATGTGTATTATATGTGATATCAGGAGGTGACCCCATATAAATGATGTGTATTATATGTGATATCAGGGGGGTGACTCCATATAAATGATGTGTATTATATGTGATATCAGGAGGTGACCCCATATAAATGATGTGTATTATATGTGATATCAGGAGGTGACCCCATATAAATGATGTGTATTATATGTGATATCAGGAGGTGACTCCATATAAATGATGTGTATTATATGTGATATCAGGGAGGTGACTCCATATAAATGATGTGTATTATATGTGATATCAGGGGGGTGACTCCATATAAATGATGTGTATTATATGTGATATCAGGGAGTGACTCCATATAAATGATGTGTATTATATGTGATATCAGGGGGGTGACTCCATATAAATGATGTGTATTATATGTGATATCAGGGGTGACTCCATATAAATGATGTGTATTATATGTGATATCAGGAGGTGACTCCATATAAATGATGTGTATTATATGTGATATCAGGGAGTGACTCCATATAAATGATGTGTATTATATGTGATATCAGGGGGTGACTCCATATAAATGATGTGTATTATATGTGATATCAGGAGGTGACTCCATATAAATGATGTGTATTATATGTGATATCAGGAGGTGACTCCATATAAATGATGTGTATTATATGTGATATCAGGAGGTGACTCCATATAAATGATGTGTATTATATGTGATATCAGGAGGTGACTCCATATAAATGATGTGTATTATATGTGATATCAGGAGGTGACTCCATATAAATGATGTGTATTATATGTGATATCAGGAGGTGACTCCATATAAATGATGTGTATTATATGTGATATCAGGAGGTGACTCCATATAAATGATGTGTATTATATGTGATATCAGGGGTGACTCCATATAAATGATGTGTATTATATGTGATATCAGGGGTGACTCCATATAAATGATGTGTATTATATGTGATATCAGGGGGTGACTCCATATAAATGATGTGTATTATATGTGATATCAGGAGGGTGACTCCATATAAATGATGTGTATTATATGTGATATCAGGAGGTGACTCCATATAAATGATGTGTATTATATGTGATATCAGGAGGTGACTCCATATAAATGATGTGTATTATATGTGATATCAGGAGGTGACCCCATATAAATGATGTGTATTATATGTGATATCAGGGAGTGACTCCATATAAATGATGTGTATTATATGTGATATCAGGGGGTGACTCCATATAAATGATGTGTATTATATGTGATATCAGGGGGTGACTCCATATAAATGATGTGTATTATATGTGATATCAGGGGGTGACTCCATATAAATGATGTGTATTATATGTGATATCAGGAGGTGACTCCATATAAATGATGTGTATTATATGTGATATCAGGAGGTGACCC